>APFE030916361.1:0-47825 GCA_000404065.3 Pinus taeda
ATGCTTATCTCATCCAATATTTCCAGCCTTAGTCCATTCACATACCTTGCTGGTTTTTCTGGGGTGTCTTCTATATACCCAGCTCTCAAATTCACTCAGTAGAATTCTTCGGTATATTCTTTCAACCGTCATTCCTTTCTCCTTCAAATTCTGCACTTGTCGATGCAGAGCAATCTGGTAATCTTTGGGCAAAAATCTTCCCTTCATCTTGGCTACCATTCTTGGTCATTTCTTACTAGGCAGTTTATTCATCCTTCTTCTCTCTGCTTGGACACTGTCTCACCACAAGGTCGTGTGTCCTTTCAGCTTGGTTGCAGCGAATTTAACTCTCCAATCTTTGCTGACCTCTTCAAATTCAAAATATTTACCCAATTCGATAATCCAGTCCAACAAAACTTTTGTGGACAAGCTGCCATCGTAATTTGGAATCTCTAGATTTGGCTTACTACTAGCCAATAGGACTAACCTCAACAACCTGATTTCTAGTCCTTCCTCATCTGATCCATCTGTCGTAACTATAGCTTCTTCTTCGCTGTCATCTCCTACCTCCGGATCCCTTCTCCTACCTGCTTTGATTGCTGCCAAACGGGCACTAAGGATCCTAATCTCTTCTCGTAATCCTTCCTCTGCTATTCTCCAAGCACCTCTTCCATGACCTCATCTTCCAACTTCCATTTCTTAGGAAAAATCCAAATCCTACTATGATACCACAATATGATGGGACCAGCCCTTGGGCCTGTAGGTTAACAAGTCTTAAGTGTTATTAGGTAAGCGGAAAACAATCACTACCACTTGATTAACAATAAACACATGATTGCATGGATATTTGTTTTGGTTTGATGGCACGTTTAATGCTTGTGTACGTTGGTAGGTGAGAGGGGACACTTGTCCTCGCTCTCGATTTCCACACTCCTGCGCTCGGACTTTACTCCTTTATCCCATGTTCATTCACCACATTGGCATTTGGTTATCTCTGCTCTCGACGAGGGTTTCCTGTTAGTTGTCTGCGGATATGCGGAGGGCTATCGATAGTGTTTTGTGCTGTACGTGGTTTCTTTTGCTGACGATTAAACAACTTCACCTACTCTTCCTGCTATGCTGCGCGGTTGGTTTCTCTCAGGTTCGTCGTGGATGGTTCTGCTCGTTTTTTTCCTTAAAGGATTTCCCCTGTTCTGAGACTGTTCGGATCTCTGTCCGCTTTTACTGTTTGTTTTCTTATATGCTGGTTCATTCGTGCTTCTGGTTAACTGAGATTCTTTCTACGTCGTCTTTCTTGGAGGTTGTGGTCACAAGGGATCGATTCCTCCGCTCCGCTCAGCAAGGTAAGCCCTCCATTCTCTGTTACATTTCTGTCCCTCACTTTTCCATCTTTATTGAAGGTGACTGCTCCTTGTGAATAGGAATTCCCCTCTGTGGCTGTGACCTAGTTGTGGTTTCTTCAAGCCGTTGCTGCCTGCTCCTTTGGTGAGTTACAAACCTTCTTCCTTGCTATTTTGCTTTCCATTCTCGGATTTTATGAACCCCACTTTTTAATACCCTTGTTGTCTGTGACTACAGGAAATGGGCGGCTTGGGACGGTTGCTTTCTCGACTATCACCGCATCGAGGACATGGTAGGGTCGCTCCTGGTCTCTGTCATATGTCTCAGTTTTATTTCCATTTAATTTTAGATTCCAGCACTTGAGTTTCTGGTAGTGGTTGGGCTCTGAGAGCCTCACTCTCTGATAGCTGTTGGCCGCTTTGGTTTTACGCTTTTGTATTTTGTTTATATATGGCTCTCGACAATCTTGTAATTTTGTTGAGGGTTTCGAACCCTGGAACTATAATCGTTGGTCTCTGTTGAGACTTGTTCTATTTTGGTAATGATTTATTCCAAGATCCTTTGTAACTTAACTGTCTGTTCGTATATTATTTAAAAGAAAGTAACAAAACTTTGGTGTATGGTTATGGTTTTACCTAGGTATTCTTTGCAATTGAATTTAAGTTGAGACTGCCAGTTCTGTGGTAGCTTCTCCATGTTGTTTGTCCATCCCTCGTAGGCTTGGAACTTGACTGGAACTTTAGTTTCGTTTCCGCTTGTAGAACTCCTTGTTTAAAAAAACAAAGAAATAGGAAATGGAAATACTCCACTTTTCTTTATGTCAATACACACTATAATTATTTAGAAGGGTCTAACAAATGCTGTCAGTGAATTCGTAACTCTGTCCTGGTCGGCTTACACAGTGATTTCTTAGAAAGGAATAATGATTAACTCTAAACAAAATTCATCTCTCTGTTTTGGTCAAATGCACAGTAATTAAATGGAAAGAGAACAATAGAGGCTGTAGGAAGATACAGATGGTTTGCACATAATGAAATTCTTATTTTCTTTCTTCTGTTCTTGTCTCTCACATTACAACCTTTACAAAATATGAGTTTTTCTTCTTTTGTACTTTTCTGAGCTAGTTTCTCACAACTGCTCACGGTTTCATTTGCAATTACATAGTTGTGAAAACTGTTTTAATGTTTTCTTGCTCTGTTGAAAGGAAATATAAGGAAAAAGAAAATATAAAGAAAAAGTGGCTGTAACAGCCTTTCCCTACCATATTATTCCTAATTACCATTTAATTAAATAATAAAAAATGCAAGTTCTTGAATACTGTTTTAACCAACTACTAAAAGTGAAACTGAACAATGAGTGTAACATGTTCCTCATAGCTGAGACCAAACACCCGATCATGGTACTCTCAGCTGAATGCTCATGCAACACATTTGCTCATTTTTTTTAAATACCTCATGACTCACACCATAGAAATTGCTTCAATAGTAGCAGTCCCCGTTTCACTTAACATGATAGCATAAGGAATTGCACTTTTAATCTTGAATTTTTTGTAATCAAACTCTTTTGAATTTTCTCAATTTGTCTCGACTACATGTCGGATGTACTGTTGGCCCATAGTTCACAACCATAGAGAATCACCAGAATCACTAGAAGCCCAAAATGAGTTTGAGTGGTTTTTCAGTCCCATAAGTCTACCCCTCTACACCTTTTTTGAAAAGCATAAAATGCTTTCCAACCCCCCAATGTTCTTTTCTTTCTACCGCCATTCCAACTTAGATTTTTGTTGAAGTCAATTCCAAGGTATTTGTAATCCACAACTTATTCCAGAATGTTGCCTTCAAAGTAGAACTTATGTTGGTTATGTTTTCTTTTCTTAGACAAAACCACTACTTTCGTTTTGTTGATATTGACTTGCATCCCCACACTTATAAAAAAATGCTCAAGGGATAGTAAGTGTTCTTGTTGATATTGACTTGCATCCCCACACTTATACAAAAATGCTCAAGGGATAGTAAGTGTTCTTGCAAACCAAGAGCTGATTTAGCAATCAAAATAAGGTTATCTGCATACAAAAGAAGCCTTATAACAAACTTACTCAAATAGATACCATCACCCCCTTCCAAATTTAACCACTCCTCAAGCTCGTCGATATATAAACCAAAAAGGATAGGAGACAATGGGCAACCTTGCTTCACCCCGATATTGCTTCTAAAACTTTCAGAAATGCATGCTGAAGTTCTAATTTTGACTTTCACCCTTTTCATACAGCTTATGCACAACTGCTCTCAAATGTTTAGGAACCCCAAGTTCCTCCATTTTGTGTCAAATATTATCCCTAAGAATTAGTATATAATATAAATTAGTATTGTTTCTATTTGGTTTATTTTCTTGTGAATTTAGGACAAATGCAAACCGTTGTAGAAATTACAAGCCATGCTTTAGCAGAGGGAGAGATATTACAACTTAAAAAAAACATGCTAAAGTTCTAAATCGATGTTGGAATGATATCAAAATGGTGAGTCTAGGTATAGTTGATGAGTTATTTTCTCATAGTTAGTGTTTGAGTCTATCTGTCTTGAGTTGTATCTTAGTAATTTATGTTGTGAGTAGGTGATCCTAATTATTTGAATATTGATTGTCCTAGAGATTGTCTATATGTACCTATGTATGCATTGGTTGTCTAAACAGTTTTATTAACAAATATTTGGTTTTATTCTTGTGCATTTCTGTGATTCTCTAACATGATATCGATATCAGAGCCAAAGGAGAGATCTAGAAAGCTTCAAATTGGAAAACGAAAAGAGCAAGATCTATGACGGTTGCAAGGTTTTTTTGGTACATGTGAGGTTGTTTGGTGCATGTTGTCCATAAAGTTTGTTGGTTCCTGTTGTCCGTAATGTTTGTTGGTGTTTGCATATCCCCAAAACTTGTGAAGGAGAGATCGAAGTTACGGTGAGTGCGATACGGATTGTTTCGTCTTGTTGCAGTGTTTTGTTGGCTGAAATTTGTAACTGGATATGTGTGTAGGTGTTGCAAATTTGCAAGTCGCTGCTTTCCATTAATTTTATATTCGTTGGTTGAGATCGTAGCCAAATCTCCGATTGGTGTTGTCCATTGTTGTTGTGAAGGATGAAGCCCCAAGTGCGCGGACCTGCATCTTTGCCAGATGTAGTCAATGTTGCAGATATGTGATTTGTAGATTTTTTTTAAAGATCAGGGTTGTGCGTGCATTGACTGCAGTTTGATCCATTTCGCTGAACCCAGGGGTGGCGTGAAAATGGTGCCTTCGCGTAAAAGATTCATTCCAGTCAGAATGAGGGTGAATGAAATAGTTAAGTATTTTATTCACCACTTATTCTCGTCACGATGCATTCATGTTTTTTTGGGTGGAGAAAAAAAAAGTCTTTGGGCGTGTTTTGTGAAATAATTTATATGAATGTTGTTATTTTTGGAGCGTAAATGGTGTTGGTTGAGAAGGAGAAATAAGAAGCGTTTTTAAGATTTTATAATTGGCTTTCTATTTTTATTTGAAGCAAGTTTTAGTCTTGATTTTTTTTAATCTAGTGGCATGGGAGGAAGTTTTTTTTCCTCTGGCGGTATGGGAGGAAGTTCTCGTAAAATGGGAAGTCCTTATTATCTACGAGTAAATATTGATAAAGAATATGTACAAGAAAGGATATATATAAAACTTAGTTTAATTATATTTTTTAATAATATATTTAACTAATTTTAATTAAAATTAATATTAAAATTTATTAAAATTAATAAAATTTAATTATATATTTATACAAATAAATATTTTAAAATTTTCCAATAAATTTATTTATACATTTTAAAATATAATTTATACATAAATAAAATGTACACTTTCACAAAAGTTGACATTAAAAAAACACAATTCCACACTCATAAAAACAAAATGTTTGCTAAAACCACAGTTTGCTTAATCTACCACGTCCACCATTTTTCTAAGTATATCAGGGGAACAATCCTTTAATAGCCATTCACGGCCCTGTTACATGTACAAACAATAGCAAGGAATACGTAAGGGTATAGTTAGGTAGGTGTAACTTGTATTGAACAAAAATAATACCAAAAAAAACTCCACAAATATATTACAAGTAGAATATGGCATTTTCAACTACAAGCACACACCCTTACTTGACAAGAACTATTTGACAAGAAATTGTTCTGGGTATATTTTTTGTAGGCAAACAGAGAAATGCACAATTTTTTACTAAAACAAAAGTTTTCTGGATCTGTCATTTATGTAACACGGAGAGCCGACCTTCAACAACCATTCATGGTCCCATACCTGTAACTTGTAAAAGCAATTGGGAGGACTCTGAGATGTATCATACAAAACAAACAAACACACACTAGAGCATATCAAAACGAAGCACACCACACAACAAGATGGGAGAGTGAAGAAAAAATATGAAAAACCCATGGCGGTCTCATTCTTTTATAGAATTCTACGATAGAATTCTATTACAATAGTAACTGACAATCCTGGTATTCAATCAAATGGTCATGACTATTTTAATCGTCTAATATTAAAATCAAGGTCTCACTAAGATAAAGGTGGCATGGGAGGAATTTATTATCACACGAACACATTAGAAAAAAAGATATAATTATTTTGGAGATAAATCTTAACCTTCAATCATTACCTAATATTAAAACTATTTTACAATATCTAAATTTTATGTAAAATATAATTTAAAATTGAAACTTAAAATATAATAAATATTTTTTTTATATATTTTAAATGGAATAAAAAAAAATAAAAAATTAAATCTATGTGACAAACAGACAAACATAACATATTCGAAATTCATATACATACTTATATAATTAAGTTTTATTGGGTCGAGAGGCATTCCACAACCTAGTATATAGGAGATGTGTGTATTGTAAGTAATTAATATAATGTAAGCAAGTTTTTTAATCAGCTCAACCTTGAGAGTGTTTGCACTATACACACTACACATTCAATTAGCCAAGAATGTCATACATATAGGGAAGATGTGTGTATTGTAAGTAATTATGGTAATGTAAGCAAGTTTTTTCAATCAGCTCAACCTTGAGAGTGTTTGCGCTATACACACTACACATTCAATCAACCAATAATGTCATACATATAGGGTTATGGATCAGTTGAGGAGTTATAACTATCTCTTTAAAAATATGATGTAAGGTTCACTAAATAAGATCCACTCAACAAAACACAACTAACAATAATCTAGAATAATTTACATCTGTGCATTATTCCAAGTCTCCCCCTTAGTAGAGAAATGGATCAAAGCATAACATAGGAAACATACCCGTTATCTAAGTTTCAACTAGGCTTACAAAGTGTGACAAAGTGTTCAAGTATTTCATTTTGACTTTCTTTGCCGTGATATATTGATGAAACTTCTTGAACTTGTTGCTCCAAAATTTGGTGTTTTCAACTTGTTTCTTCTTCTTATTTCATATCATGAACTCTAAATATTTGCTTCTTGCTACAATTGGGAAGATGTCAATTTATTTCAACTTTTTCAAGACTTCCATCATTGAATGTTTTTAAGCCTTGTTTAATGTCTAATTTCTTTAAGACTCCAATGCATTTGAATACCATGAACTTTTTCAGATGTATCCATGGTTGTTTCAATTTCTATGTCATCAGAATTAGTCATTGATTCTCCATTTTGCTCATCTTCAATAGGCTTCACCATTACAATTGTTGCTTTGAGACCTTCATCAATTTGTTCAAAAGGCTTCTCAAACCATTCTTCAATAAGATTTATATGTGCATCATAATCAATTTCCACATTTTCAAGCTTTCTTGTTCCCTTAACTGGTGCTACAGACCCCTCTTCATATTCTTCTGCCTTATTGTAATAAGGCTCTCATTATGATTTTTTGCTTCTTCTACTACTATGGGAAAATCATCAATCACTTGGTCTTCTAAAGAAAACAATAATTCATCAATTAACTTCTTTTCAATGATAACCTGTAATTTATCTTCATAAAACAAATATCCATCATTAAAATTTGCAAATTCCTTTTTATCATGAGCAATCATAATTGTTGAATTCACCACACCTATTTCAAAGAGGCTATTCACATTCTTCACTTCATTTTCCCCTGCTAAATCCTCCACAACATTTCTCTCTGCAATCTCTACATTTTTCTGTATATATGCTACTAAAGATCCTCCCAGATCTTCATCAGATTTCTCACTATATTTCATACTATACTTCATTTCGGGCTGATTCAAACCTATTTTGACATTTCATATTTTGTCTCTTCCCTATGATACTTCTTCCTTAAGTCTTTAAATTCTCTTTGTAATTGGTTAAGTGTCCTTTTTCTTATACCCATTACTTCTATGCATGCTCTTCTGTCAACTCCAACAAACCCGCACTTTCACTGCTTTCGTTGTGTTTCTCTATCCAACTAACATATGAATTCATTCATGCAAATGGAGAAAACACTTTAAAATATATGTTTTAATTCTCATTCAAAGCACTAGAATATTCATTCATGCAAATGGAGAAAACACTTTAAAATATATGTTTTAATTCTCATTCAAAGCACTAGAATATCATTTTCTAGAGATTCTTACTTGAGTCTACCAAAAGCAACGTAAAACAGTTTAAAGAGTTTTAGTTGAAACTCCAATCTCAATGCAGGTCTATATGTCCTTCGCTTCCAATCTAGTTTTTTTTTCAGAAGAAGATTTCAACACGTCGCTCTATTGTTAATTTGGTTGAAGAAGGCAAAGGCTTTTTAAATAAAAACAATTTTACAGATCTAATCCTTGAATTAAATAGGAGATATATCCTTACATGCAGACAACGACCCTCCGAATCACTGGATCCCCACAATTTTAGAACCATCAAGTACAGGAGAAAATAATTAGCCACTCCACTTTAATCAAACATCACCTCCTACAATTCTCCCAATATCGCTTTCTGCAACAACTTCTTCAAAAAACGTGCAATCAACCAAATGTGTGCACCTCTCCCAATAGCAACAAAAGCACAACAAAATCAACCTTCACATGCCCAACGTCGACAAGGAATGCTTTCAATGGTTGGTAAAGCCTTCACAACTCTCCAGCTCACAATAGATATTATGGCACTATAAATTCACATCCAGTGGTCCAAACTTTGTAAAATAGTGGACCTCTGTCAAATAGGAGAAACGACCCTTCGTCACCATGTCGAGCAGCAACACTCCACGCTCGCCGCACCATCTAGTAGCACTTTCTGGGATCGAACAACGAAGTATCAAATCTTTGCAACAATTCTCACAACTTTACAAACGGCGTTGGCAATAGTAATCTTAAAGTGGCCCTTTCCTGCACACTATCAACGCCTCTCAACATGTCTCAGCACAATGTTGAATTTATTCAATGCCAATCCAACACCATTAAACAACAATTGGCTTCAGAGTTTTCAACTTGTGGAACAAATTCACCGTGACACACATGCACTAATCATACACATTGGTCACATCGAGAAGAAGCCACATGATAGAATTAAACATCCATGTGATCGACACTGGCCACTCTATAAGGAAATATTATAGGGAAAAACCTATATACACTAGCCACTCCTCGCTTGAATGTAAGTCCGCCACTCTACATACACTTGATTCTCAATCCACGACTCTACAAAAGTAATTAAATACAGGGACAGACCATCATAAATCAACAGAAAAGAAGACACAAGCTCCCATTTTTCTAGGATGTTTTTAGGCCACTTCCAAGTATGGAAAATTTTAGGGACTAATATTTGTAGTGGGTTAATTTTCTATAATTTTTGCACAAAAAAATTCATCAATTTCTATTTTTATAAAAATGATTTGCTTAAATTTTACAATATAAAATTATATTACCTTAAAAATCGCCAACATTATATAGAAATTATATATAAAATCTTTATAAATTTGAATAATTTTACAAATATATCAATAAATACTTTATACTTTGCATTATTAGTAATATTCGCCAATATTTTTAAACTTCAAGATAATTTTCCATCCTTAAAATTTTCCATGCTTCCAAACTCCATAATGCACAAAGATCATCACACCAAAATTGAACCATATTCTCGGGAATCATACAACGCTTCCAATAACTAAACAACGCTCTCTCAACAATGTTAAACGCACAAGTCTGGGATTGAATAACTCTTCCACCTCGAACTGTTGATGTTCTCACGCAACAATGGTCAACCCTTCACTCTTTGTTACTTCAAGCAAGCATATCCACTTACAGGATATACACACCAGATGCTGCACACCAGATGCTGGGTAGGTAGCCAAAAACCTGTTGGACAAACGCCCTTACCCCCTCACATATTGCAATAAAGAAAACTGGCGAGCTTCGAGAAAGCTCATGCGCAACACAATACAAGGTACGACTCTCAATGTGGCCGTTGATTTACACAATAGCAATCGACTTAAACCATGGCACATAATAGCTCCTCCTCCTCAGGTTTGCAGTCAAACAGACTAGAATACCTCTTCAAATCAACAATTAAACACACAAGAGACTCAATCACAAAGTTGATTAAACACACAATAGACTTAATCACAATTTCAGATCTTGATGCTATGATATCAAAATGAAATTAAGAAAAAATAGGGAAGAAATGTGAAACAGGTGAGACCAACTCAATCTTAAGAATGCCTGCACTCAATTATAACAATCTCTTGAAAAATAGGATGACACAATTAACAATAATCTAGAATAATCTACATTTTTTCATTATTCCATTTTTCCAATTTAAATTAAAGTTCATTTTACCATATAAATTAAAACCATGATTTTATTACTGTATTTAAATTTATGTAATAATCACATAAAACGTTAATACTTACAAAATAACAAGATTTTTAAGCAAGAATATTCACCCCATTTTACTATGGATATTACTAACTTCTAACTTAATACTTACAACAAATTTTTGATATAAAATTATTTTTAACCATGGATAATCATCTCCATTTTACCACAGATATTATTCACTGGTAAATTTTAGTTCATCATTAACACTTGCATCAAAAATATAATTGATTCAAAATCAAAGTATTTTATAAATACTTTATTTTTATTTTATTTTATAACCATTTTTAAATTAAATCTAAAAGCAAAAAAGTATGGGGAGATCTTGTAGTGGTGTAAATGTTTGTAAACATTTCCATGTAGGCTCAATAAAAAATAAAAAAAGATTAATAGAGATGTTTGTAATATTGTATAAACATTTTGACTCATTCAAAAAAAATAAAAAATATAACAAAATAAGAAAAATAATAATAGTTATCAATAAAATTTTGACTCGATTAAATTACATAAAACTATAAATAAATAAAATATAAACATAATAGTTACATTTATAATTATAATTAATAATAAAATAAGCCTTATCCATCTTAAGTCTACCTACCAAAAATCTAAAAAGATCAAATCTCTAAGACAAGAAACGATACAAGCCTTCTTGTCCATTAATATGAAAATGGTGGTTGAGCCAAGAGGCTCATTCTATAGCCGAGTATGATGTGTAACAATGTGTCCATAAACATAAACATAAAAGTTTTAAAAAATTTAATATATATAGTCTTAAAAAAAAGACTATACAAAACATTTAAATAATCTTAGCTCATAAAAATTTGCATGTGAAAAAATTGGTCCCTCTCGGCTCATGTTAAATCCTCCGCTCATGTGAGATCCGTATTTAAAATGAATCTATACTCGTAGAGATTCACTCTTTCATCATCTAAAGAAAAATTATACAAAATTGTTGAAGCAGTCAACTTAGACTTAGCTTCTTACATCAATAGAGTTTAAGTGAAAATTTAGAATTGGGAGAATTCAAAACCCGTTGACATCGATATCGACAAAGAATTGCCAACTTAGAGTAAGAAATGCAGTATTAATCACTGGATCGGGATCCAAATCTTTGTCTTTCCTCCAAACATTGCTATTCGATACTGGATCATCAGTTAATTTATCTGATGCCTGCAGTGGAAATTCACATTGTATATGAGTTTTATTGAAAATGCTCTCAATTTTCTCATGGAAAAAGAATGGATTTGCTCTATTGAGACTGTTACTTAATATGATAATCTTATTTAAATTGGAAAGCATGTTGTTTTCATTCAAAATATTATGGGCTAGAAGATGTGGGTAGTAAGGCATGAAAAATAGTGTTGGTCTATATCCACTGTTCGTCTACCATATTCGTTGACATAGAGACAAGTAGAGCCAAGGGCATTTATGGAAATTTCGTCAAATAAAGACAGAAGAAGATCATACACAATGATATCATTAATCCATTCAAATTTCTCCCTCAATAAAATGGCAAAAGCCAACTGCGTGCAACTATAGTGTACATTAAACTCTCTCACGTGAAGTTCCTCGATAGGCTCCAATGGTCCAAGGCCATAGAGAACTAGTTGTAAGTGTGAAAGATGGGGGGATGTGGCTATTACCCTTTTTATTTGGGCAACCACTTCTGGGTTCTGCATTTGTTTCAGAGCTTCCTTATAAAACAATGATTTATCTAGCTTTTGCTGGGAAAACTGTACTTTTCAGATCCTTTCAACAACTTCGGTACTAGCACAACCACATCTACTAATGTGGTTGATATACATTGATAGGCTTATATCTACCACATTAATAATTATTAGGTGTATAATGTAAAGGTGGTTATTAAAAATTAAATATTTTTAATTGTTAATAATGATATAAATAATAATATGGTTATTATATTAATACTATACTATATATTAATATAATGATATGTTTTTATATAATATTATATTAATAATTATATTTCAAACTATAACATAATTAACATAATATTCTAAACCAATAGATTAATAAACCTAAGGAATTTGTATTATAAACCCAATGTATTATAAGCCCAAGAGATTTAAATTAGAGCCTAGAATTAATATTATAAACCTTGTGAATAATATTATACCCTAGGAATATAAACCCATGTGAATAATATTAAACACAGGGAATTAATATTATAAACTAAAGGTATATAAACCCTAAAATAAACATTAAACTCTAGGATTAATATTATAAACCTTAGGATTAAGATTATAAACATATGCGATTACAAAACCTAAGGGATTTTAAACCCATGGGGAAAACGTTAAACTTGAGGATTAATATTAAATCCTAGGAACATAAACCCTAAGATTAATAAACCCAAATGATTAATACTATAAACCCAAAGGATTATAAACTTAAGAGATTAATATTATAAATCATGAGCTTAATATTAAACTCTAAGATTAATATCATAAACCCAAGGGATCAATAAACTCATTTGATTAATATTAAAAACTAGAGGGATTATAAACCGAGGGGAATAACATTAGACCCTAGGAATATAAACCATATGATTAATATATAAACCTTAGGCTTAATATTATAAACCCAGGGGAATAACATTAGACCCTAGGATTAACATTAAACCCTAGGAATATAAACCATATGATTAATATTATAAAACAAAGGGATTAATACTAAAAACTCAAGGGAATAATATTAAACCCAAGGGATTAATATTATAAGCCCAATGGATATAGACCCTAATATAAATATTATAAACCTTAAAATAAACATTAAACCCGAAGATTCACATCATGAACCTTACGATTAATGTTATAAACTCAATATATTAATAAACCCAAAGGATTATATTAAAAACCAAGGGAATGTAAACCTAAGGGAATAACATCAAACCCTAGGATGAATATTAAACCATAGCAATATAAAATCTAAAATTAATAAACTCAAGGGATTAATATTGTAAACCATAGGCTTAATATTATACCCTAGGAATATAAACCCTATGATTTATATTATAAACCCAAGGAATTTATATTATAAACCAAAGGGATTTATATCAAACCATAGGATTAATAGTATAAACCCTATCAATAATATTATACCCTAGGAATATGAACCCTTAGATTAATTAATCCAAGGGATTGATATTATAAACCTAAGGCGCTACTAAAAACAAGGTATTAATACTAAAAACTCAAAAACCCAAAGGATTAATATTGTAAACCCAAGGTATATAAACCTTAAGATAAATATTATAAACCCTAAAACAAAGATGGTTGACCATGGTTGATTTTCATATTGAGACAATATTTGTTACAGTTGGGATGTTGGACCATGTTTGACCATGATTTATTTTCATATTACGAGAATATTTGCCATAGTGTGATGTTGGACCATGGTTGAGCATGGTTTACCATGATTGACCTTGGTAGACCATGGTTGATTTTGATATTGACAATATTTGGCATAATGCGACGTTGGACCATGGTTGACCATGGATGGCCATGGTTGTGACAATGTGGCATTGGACCATGAGACAATCTTTGTCATAATGTGACCATGGCTATTGATGATTACTGACCATGGTTGACCATGGTTGATTTTCATATTGAGACAATATTTGTCACAATGCGACGTTAGACCATGATTGGTAATGATTGACCATGGTTGACAATGGTTGATTTTCATATTGAGACAAACTTTTCACAATGTGATGTTGGACCATGATTGACCATGATTGATTTTCATATTGACCATGATTGGTTTTCATTTTCATATAATATTTGTCACAATGCAACATTTGACCATGGTTGACCACGGTTGATTTTAATATTGAGACAATATTTGTTATAATGTAATATTGGACCATGGTTGACCATGAATGACTATGGTTGACGATGGTTGACAATGGTTGAACATGGTTGATTTTCATAGTGAGATAATCTATGTCACAATGTGACATTGGACCCTGGTTGATCATGGTTGACCATGATTACAAACCAAAAGGATTTATATTAAATCCTAGGATTAATATTATGAACCTTATGAATAATATTACACCATAGGAATATGAACCCTTAGATTAATAAACCCAAGGGATTGATATTATAAACCAAAGGGATTAATAAACACAATGGATTAACACTAAAAACCTAAGGATTATAAACCCAAAGGGAATAATATTAAGCCCAAGGATCTAATATTATAAACACAATGCATATAAAACCTAAGATAAATATTATAAACCCTAAAATAAACATGGTTGATCATCGTTGACCGTGGTTGATTTTCATATTTACAGAATAGTATAAACCCAATATATTATAAATCCAAGAGATTTAAATTAAACCCTAGGATTAATATTATAACCTTTGTGAATAATATTATACCCTAGTAATATGAACCCTTAAATTAATAAGCCTAAGGGATTGATACAATAAACACAAGGGACTAATAAACCTAAGGGATTATAAACCCACATGAATAGTATTAAATACAAGGAATTAATATCATAAACAAATGCGATATAAACAATAAAATAAACATTAAACCCTAAGATAAACATTAAACCATAGGCATAAGATTAAAACCTAGGAATATAAACCCTATTATTAATATTAGAAACACTAGGATCAATATTATAAATCCAAGGGATTAATAAACCCATTAGATTAATATTAAAACTTGATGGATTATAAACCCAAGGGAATAACATTAGACCATAGGATTAATATTAAACCCTAGGAATATAAACCCTAAGATTAATACTATAAACCCAAAGGATTATAAACTTAAGGGATTAATATTATAAATCATAGGATGAATATTAAACCCTAATATTAATATCATAAACCCAAGGGATCAATAAACTCATTAGATTAATATTAAAAACCAGAAGTATTATAAATCTAAGGAAATAACATTAGACCCTAGGAATATAAACTTTATGATTAATGTATAAACCTTAGGATTAATATTATAAACCCAAGGGAATAACATTAGAACCTAGGAATATAAAACATATGATTAATATTATAAACCTTTTATAAATTGTATGATTAATATTATAAAACCAAGGGGTTAATATTAAAAGCCCAAGGGAATGATATTAAAGCCAAGGGATTAATATTATAAGGCCAATGGATATAGACCCTAAGATAATTATTGTAAACCTTAAAATAAACATTAACCTTGAAGATTCATATCATGAACCTTACGATTAATGTTATAAACTCAATAGATTAATAAACCCAAGGGATTATAAACCCAAGGGAATAACATCAAACCCTAGGAAGAATATTGAACCATAGCAATATAAACTCTAAAATTAATAAACTCAAGGGTTTAATATTGTAAAACCTAAGGTTAATATTATACCCTATGATTTATTTTATAAACCCAAGGAATTTATATTATAAACCCAATGGATTATAAACCAAAGGGATTTATATTAAACCATAGGATTAATATTATAAACGCTATCAATAATATTATACCTTAGGAATATGAACCCTTAGATTAATAAATCCAAAGGATTGATATTATAAACCCAAGGCACTAATAAAACAAGGTATTAATACTGAAAGCTCAAAAACCCAAAGGATTAATATTGTAAACCCAAGGTATATAAACCCTAAGATAAATATTATAAACTCTAAAACAAACATTGTTCACCATGTGTCATTTTCATAATGAGACAATGTTTGTCACAATGCGATGTTGGACCATGATTGATTTTTATATTGAGAGAATCTTTGTCACAATGTGATGATGGACCATGGTTGATCATGGTTGACCATGGTTGACCTTGGTGACCATGGTTGGTTTTGATATTGACAATCTTTGTCACAATGCGACGTTGGACCATGGTTGACATTGGATGACCATGGTTGTGACAATGTGGGGTTGGACCATGAGACAATTTGTGTCATAATGTGACCATAGTTATTGAGGATTATTAACCATGGTTGACCATGATTTATTTTCATATTGAGACAATTTTTGTCACCATGTGACATTGGACCATGGTTAGTAATGATTGACCATTGTTGACAATGGTTGATTTTTATATGGAGACAAACTTGTCACAATGTGAAGTTGGACCATGATTGACCATGATTTATTTTTATGTTGACCATGATTAGTTTTCATTTTGATATAATATTTTTCATAATGTGATATTTGACCATGATTGAAAATGGTTGAGCATGGTCGATTTTCATATTGAGACAATATTTGTTACAATGTGATGTTGGACCATGGTTGACCATGAATGACCATGGTTGACAATGGTTGAAAATGGTTAAAGATGGTTGAATTTAATATTGAGACAATCTATGTCACAATGTGACATTGGACCCTCGATGATCATGGTTGACCATGATTATAAACCGAAAGGATTTATATTAAATCTTAGGATTAAGATTATAAACCCTATGAATAATATTACACCACAGGAATATGAACCCATAGATTAATAAACCCAAGGGATTGATATTATAAACCAAATGGACTAATAAACACAATGGATTAACACTAAAAACCCAAGGGATTGTGAACCCAAAGGGAATAATATTAAACCCAAGGATCTAATATTATAAACGCAATGTATATAAACCCTAAGATAAATATTATAAGCCCTAAAATAAACACGTTTGACCATCATTGACCATGGTTGATTTTCCTATTGACATAATAATATAAACCCAATGGATTATAAATCTAAGAGATTTAAATTAAACCTTAGGATTAATATTATAAACCTTGTGAATAATATTATACCCTAAGAATATAAACCCTTAAATTAATAAGCCTAAGGGATTGATATCATAAACACAAGGGACCGATAAACCTAATTGTTGCACAAAAAATGTCACTTTGACTTTCTGCAATCAATATGAATCTATCACCCCTCATACATACCTCCTTTGCAAGTCTTAAACCTCAGCTCTACATATCAAGCTTTGAAAATGAGATAAAGTCCTTAAAAATCTCTAAAACTCTGGTTTCGCACTTTCTCTTAGCATTACCTGCGGTACCGCACCCATTGGTCATGTCCCCTGCGCACCTGACCGCTCTGTATCTGCACTTATGGGTGCGAACCCCTGTAAAAGTTAAAAAGGCGCAAGTTTATTCTTAAAAACTCACTTTGAGTCAATTCTGGAAGCTTCTAGAGGGAATCTTGCGCTGGCAAGTTTGCTCCTTGAGGGTTCATGCATCCCCCATTCCTAAGGAGCTAACCCTTGATGTGAGGAGCTTATCCCCTGAAGAAGGACTTTATCCCTTAATGTGACCTTACCTCTTACCTTGCACTATAAAATGAACTTGGACTTTACTGGAGGTTGAAAGCTGAATATTAGGGTAAATGCTGTTGGAACTTAGTCTTCCTTATTGAGCTTTTTGAGAGGAAAGATCACATATCTTTTGATCTCATTTGGAAGAGAGTGAGGCTTGTCAAAGTAGAGGAGATTCCTGCTTGGACCCTGGGAAGAGCTTGTACAACATCAAGGCACCAAGGTTGTTAAAGTTCTTCTTCTTCAAAGTTAATACAATCAAGTTTATTTTTCTCAATGAGCTGTGTTAATGGTTATTTCATAGACTCCTTGATCACTATGATGAACATGATTTATTATATTAGCTATGTAGGTGTTCTTTGATGTGTGCTTGTTTGTGTTTGCAGGTTATTAAAAGGAAACTCTTTGAAGCTGTTGGAGCAAGACTGCCACAAACTAGCGTTGGACTTAAGGTAGGGTCTAAAATACCTCTTAGTTTTTATTAATGAATCGTAATATGTTTAGAGAAAAGTATATTTGCTTGTCCTATTTATTGCTAGATATCAATTGATACTAGGGAGATCGGTCTTGTCCGCAAGAACGATTTATCCGCCTAACAAATTGGCGACTCCACTGGGGACGGGATTTGATTGTTTAATTTTCCTTTATCTTTGATTCGAGAAACTTGATCTTTTGTTTCTGGTTTTTGCTTGATGTGTGTGGGATTGGGTATTTTGTCAGTCCTGGATTGATTTTATAGTTTTTAGAAATTTTTACGAGGACCACATGTTCTGTTTGAGTTACAGTGTAGACCTTTCTGCACTGTTACTTTACTGCACAGAGCGGTATCGCACTTGGTTTCACTGGGGGCCTACGGACCCTATCAAAATTTTTAAAAATCTTAAAATCTTTTCGTCCAGGTTAGTTTAGGCTCTTTTCGTTACTTTTATCCTCTGCCCAGATCTGCATATATCCTGTCAAAAGTCTCTCATAAGTAAGTTCCATTGGTGTTGTGTTTTGGATGAATTTCTAGAAGTCTTTGCATGCTTGGTTTGGTCTTCACTCAGTCTTTGTAGTGACTTGAAGCTTAGAAGCCTAAGAGACCTTAGATCACCCTGGAATCTTTTGTCTTCTTGATAAGTCTGGCTGGTTTGTGAGATCTTCCTTTGGTGAGAAATAGATTTTGTTTCTCCTTGCAAAACTTTGAATGAACTTGGTCATAAGTTGTGAATTTCATTTTTTTATAAAAAACATAGTTGAGTGTTTTTGGTTGATTTGTCTTGCTGAACGAATTAATCCTTAGTTTGCTAAATAACTAAGTAAAAACATTCTCAAAAAACATTATTTTAATTATTTTTTAGAAGATTAGATCTCAATATTAGATTTTTCATAGTTTTGAGTGTGTTTTCTAGAAATTCTAGTTTCTCTTTTGAAAAATTATTTTCTCTAGTTTTGAGTGTTGAAACAAAAAGGGATTTATTTCGTGAGCATAATTAGTAGCTTCGTTTGAGTGTATTGAAAAAGACAAAAAAGTTTTTCTTTTCGTTTATATGTTGAAGGAAAGTTTTGTTTTCAAGAAATTGCATTCTCAACTCTTCCTTTAGCTATAGATTCATTGAAAAGGAAAAGAATTGTTTATCATCTTAGGTGCATTTTTTAGCATTTTGGAGTCGAGTCTTCACACCACAAAGTTTCATCTCCATACCTTTTGACTTAAGAAACAACCAATAAAATTAATGCTTAATTAAAATTCATCTAGCAATCTTTGTATTTCTAGGGCTCTTATCACCAACATAGCTTAGGCTAGTATCTTGGAGTAAGGAGTAATTAACTCTCCAAGATAGTTAAAACAAACAAGTAGTCGATCTTGCGGTAGGAAAAAATTCCAATTGTTACATGTATGCTCTGGGAAGCTTCTCTTAAAGGAGTCAAGCACAAGATCATATCTGAATTAGTGAGGTAATCAATCCTTCCTCATTGGGAACGATAGAAGATATTCACGTATTAAAAATGGTAAACCTTGTATTGACCATTGTCGAGGAGCCTGGGGTCACTTGTTGGTAAATCTTGGATTATGCCAAGGAGCCTTCAAGGGGATTGAGCTTTGTTACTCTGCCCTTACGTGCGTATCGTATCGTAGACTGTTCCTCCAGGTATATTTTGTTTCCGTTGGTAACCTTAGTGGCCATAATCTATAGGATTCTTTCCTAAGGTGACGGTGGAGGGAAGATCCCACTGTACCTGGAGCAGACGTCGACTAGAATCACTTGGACTCTCTGGGGGGTTATCTTCACTCGAGACGGTTTTGTGGAGAAACTTGTGCCAGTCTGTTTCATTAAGCAGGTTTTCGGGGTAACTATTCCAACCGCCATTCTCTATTGAATTCTGCGAGGTTGGATTTCATTACCAACTAGTGCTTTCGATACGGAAAAAAATTGTTTGTGTGTGGTTTGAACTCTTATATTGTTAGGTGTGCGATTCAATTGTTTGGTTCTTTAGAGACTTTAAGTGGTTTTCTTGATATTTTCTTTGTTTTCGTGTGAAGTAATTAATTAATTAATCGTGGAGGGCTGGCGATCACGGGAAGGGAGGCGATCACAGGACGGCGAGCAGAAGCTAGGGTTTCCGCAGCTACCTGCTACGGCAGGCCCCCTGCTCAGCGGCGACCATTTCTGATGGCGGCAGAACGCAGGCTGGGGCCCAAGGCTTGAGTTGAGTGTTTCAATGAGTACCCCTCAGGGGGTTGGAGAGGTGACCTCTCCAAGAAGCAACAAACAGAAAGGGCCCATTGGCAGTTCGGGAGAGGAGACGGCATATACAGAAGAAAATACAGAGGACAAACAGCAGAAGAAGAATGATCAGGAATAGTAAGACAAGCCAAAAGTCAGTTCATCCACATGCAAGCCAGTAGCTACCCACAGGCCAGAGGTGGAGCTACCCAGTCATCGTATCAATGCACGAATACAATATATGAGAGACAATGCTCTCATAGGCAAATTTATTGGTTTCTGGCCTACTGAGAAAGCCTTGCGAACCTGGATCGATGTCAAATGGCGAACAAAGGGACAAATAACCCTACTTCTAGGGCCGAAAGGGTTTTTTACAGCTATCTTCAATTGCTTGGAAGACCGAAACAGGGTCTTTGATGGGGGACCTTACTTCTTTAATTCTGCTGGGCTTTTTCTGAGAGAATGGGTAGCCCGTTTCAACCCAGACAAGGAAGATCTGAGCTGGGCAGCGGTCTGGATCAGATTGTATTCACTACCATGGGAATACTGGGAGGAGGAATCCCTAAAAGCCATTGGCGGAGTCCTAGGGGAATTTGTCAAGGTAGCAGAAGAAACAAAGACTATAAGACATACCTCTCATGCCTCCTATGCCAGGATCTGCGTTTATATGGATCTGAAATAGCCTCTGCCTGATACGGTACGTCTCTTTCATGAAGATCAAGATTGGATTCAATTAATTGACTACAAGCATGTCCCTTTTAGGTGTAGGAAATGTCATGCATTAGGACATCTATTTAGAGATTGTCCTCTAAACATTAAACCTACAGTTCAAGGAAACCAGGAACAACAGTCTTCTGATGGATTCACCAAAGTAACAAATCGAAGAAGAGGAAACAGAAAAGCTACAGCGCCTCCTAAGATATCATCAGAGGACCCCTCAAAACCCTCTACAAGCAACAGTTTTGCAGTCCTAGCCCAGGATGATTCGCAGGACCCGCTAATCTCCCAGACAGATAAAGGAAGAGCTAAGTAGGCAACGACAACAGGCAAACAACCGGAAGCAGGGGAAAAGGAGATAGTTCAAGGCAGCGATAAGAACGAATCTGTCCCAGAAATATGGAGCATTCCGGACATGGAAATAGACAACACCAATCTTAGCGCAAGCAAAGAGAAAGAAGCAGATGGAAGCTATCAAGAACCACACTTCATGGAAGAAGATACAGAATCAATAGATATTGGTGAACTAGATATCTTAGGTCTGGAACAAGCATGCAAAACAGGTAACTTTGATAAAATACCCGATAAACAAGTGGATAATCTAGTAGCTGTTCTCAACAAAGCTCAAAAAAAATATTCCTTAGGGGTTCAAATTGGCAGTCAATGGGATGGGAAGTTCATCACCAAAGACAGTAAAAAGCGAGGAAGGAAAACCACCTTAGAAAGAACCATCAAGATTGGAGAGGTCTTGGTTGAGTCAGGCAGATATGCCAAACTTACCAAGTACTTTAATACTGACCCTAAACCCTCTCAATGAAGCTGATTTCATGGAACATTCGAGGGCTTAACTGCCCAAGGAAAGGAAGACTTCTAAAAAATATGTTAATGGAGGAAAAGCCAGCAATTCTTTTTTTACAGGAGACTAAATGCAATTCGACATTTTTGGAAAAAAATAGCAGTTAAAGCATGGCCAGGAGGATTAGTAACGGCTGTGGATGCTCAGGGAGCCTCAGGGGGACTTGCAGTGCTCTGGGATGCAAGAAGGATCCACCTAGAAAACATACATGCAAACAAACACTTCATTCAAGCAACCTTTCACCTACTTGGGACGAATATTTATGGCCATCTAACAAATGTTTACTTCCCGCAAGAAACTCAACTCAAGGCGGAAATCCTGGATGTGTTAATGCAGCTAAACGCAGATAGGACATATCCGCTCTGGGTATCAGGGGGAGATTACAATATGATTGCGTTAATGGAGGAAAAGAAAGGAGGTCGCTGCAGAGTAAACAGGGACGACTCAATATTGAAAGACTTTATTCAAAATAATTGGCTCATCGACCTGCCTGCAACAAATGGCCTCTACACCTGGAGCAATAAAAGGGAAGATCCACGGCAAATAACCTCGCATCTGGATCGTTTTTTAATTTCAGATAATGCGGTACACATAGGGGGTGAATTCACCGCCTCCATCCTTCCATATTCGGGATCAGATCATTGGCCCAGTGATATGCATTGGAACAGGCCAGGTAACAATACACGACGTCCCTTCAGGTTTGAAGCATTCTGGTTATCTCATCCGAAATTCCATGAATTCATCAAAGGCACATGGCAAAACTTCAATCCAACTGAAGGTTCAAAAATGGCTAGATTTCAAAGGAAGCTGAAGTACCTCAAAGAGGAAATAAAACGCTGGAACAAATCCACGTTTGGCAACATTTTCAAAGCAAAGGAAATCCTCAATAAAGAAATGAAAGATATTCAGCAAAGAATGATCTCTGAGGGACGGTCGGAAGAGCTAACTCAGAAGGAGCAAGATACGGAAAAAAAAAAAACTCCTAGAACGATACCTACAAGAAGAAATACTATGGAGGCAAAAATCAAGGGTCAGATGGCTGAAGGAGGGGGAGAAGAATACGAAGTTTTTTCACAAAACTACAATTCAAAGAAGAATGAGCAACCAAATCTCTTATGTCAAGGATGAACAGGGCACCAAAATTGACACTCATGAAGGAATAGAAAAGGAATTCCTCAACTACTTCAAGCAAATGAACCAAGCACCCAATATAAACAGGAAAGAGGCGATCGACAAAATTATTAGACATATACCTAGACTAATCATTGAAGACCGCAAAACTCTTCTTCTCAAGCCTATAAGTCTTCAAGAGGTTGAAACAACGGTGAATCTACTAAAGGCAGGAGAGGCACCTAGACCAGATGGATTTACTTCAAATTTTTTCCAACACTTTTGGGAGATGATCAAATGGGAAGTTTGGCAGGTAGTGGAAGAATCACGAACTCTAAGATGGATGTACCCGGGTATGAATACAACATTTATTGCATTAATCCCCAAGGCTGAGGATTCACATTCCCCAGACAAGTACAGACCAATAACATTATGCAACATAATATACAAGATCGTCTCCAAGGTTGTTGCTCTACGACTGAAGCCCTTGCTGCCCATCATTATCTCACCAGAACAATCTGGATACGTAGAGGGAAGACAGATTACGGATGGGATAATCTTAACCCATGAAATAATACATTCTCTCAAGCAAGCAAAAAAACCAGGTATGTTACTCAAAATTGATATATCCAAAGCTTTGATAGTATAAGCTGGGAATATATGCAATCAATCCTCAAAGCTTTTGGTTTTGCTCCTTCCTGGGTGAGATGGATAAGAAATCTAATTTCCTCCTCATTCTTCTCTATCCTCATCAATGGTATCCCCTCTCCCACCTTCCGACCATCCCGAGGAATTAGACAAGGAGATCCTCTTTCGCCATTCCTGTTTGTCATGATGGTTGAAGGATTAGGACGCAACATTAACTCAGCTATCCTCTCCCGCAAAATCAAAGGTATTGCTCTCCACCAAGCTACTGTCGTCTCTCACCAGCAATTCGTAGATGACAATATGTTATTCGGCCATCCCTCAGTTCAAGAAGCCCGATCTTTTAATGCTCTTCTCAATAATTTTTCTTTGGCCTCAGGTGCCCTCATCAATAGAGTTAAATCCCAGCTTTTCTTTTTCAATACGCCACCTACGACCCAAAGAGCTATTGCGCGTATCCTAGGCTTCTCCATAGCGTCTTTGCCTTCCAAATATTTAGGGGCTCCTTTAATTGCGTCTGCGCTCAAGCACGCCTCTTGGACCAACCTGTTAGAAAAACTGGAAGCCAGACTCTTCCTCTGGACCCATAGAGCCCTCAACATGGCTAGTAGAATTGTACTAATCAAAGCAGTTCTTCAGTCCATGCCGCTATATTTGTTCTCTATCATGGCAGCGCCGAAATGGGTACTTAAAGCTATCAAACAGCTGCAGCGTAATTTCCTCTGGGGAAGCTCCGGACCAAATCGAAAATGGGCCCTGGTTAAATGGGAGAAGGCCTGTCTCCCTAAAAACGTAGGAGGTATTGGATTAAGAGATCCAGAACATAGCAACATAATAATGGGAGGAAAAATATGGTGGAAATGGCTCTCAAATCCTAGCACACCTTGGGCTACCCTATGGACAGCGAAATATGCTAGAAACCTGCCCTTGGAGGAGCGTCTCAGAATGTTCGAAGTTAGCAAAGGCTCAGTAATATGGAACTCAGCCATCAAACACAAAGAGATAATTCAACAACATAGTTTTTGGGAGGTGCGAGATGGCCTTACAGCTAGGTTCTGGGGAGACTCATGGCAGCAACTCTCAAACCTCAAAAGTATAATACAGGGCATACCAGATCGAGATCTAAACCAGATGGATAAAGTAAACCAATACTGGAGACCACATAACGAACAAGATCATAGGGAGTGGCTTGAAGCGCGCACCATCTTACCGACAAGCCCAGAGCAAATCCAACTCTCTTTATCAGCAGAACTTCAAAAACGAAAAATTCTAAAGATGGCAGGTAGGGATGTGCTCAGGTGGGGATATGAAGAAAAGGGCACCTTCACAACTAAAGAGGCTTACAAACTTATCATAAAAGATAGGGCACTTAAAGACAAATTATGGGACAAAATATGGAGCCCACCCATTTGGCCGAAAGTTTCTACTTTTCTATGGCTCCTGGCATACAATAAAATTCTTACCTGGGATAATCTCAGAAAAAGGAACTTTACTGGTCCTTCAATATGCCTCAATTGAAAACAGGAAGAGGAGTCGGCTCTGCACCTTATGCAAACCTGCCCGCTAGGAAGACAACTCTGGGAAAAAGTTACATTCCGTTGTCGGAAGGAAGGTCGAGTGGTGGAGGACCTAAAGAGTACTCTATGCAGCTGGGCCCAAAAGCCATATCATAGCAGCATTCTAAACACTCTCTGGCAAATTATACCAGGGCTATTGATGTGGAATATATGGAAGGAGAGAAACCGACGGATATTTAAAGACCAAGCAATGACAATGGAGCAGGTATGGAAAATGATGCATAAAAACATTCAAGAAACTCTGTCTATTAAAGGCTGGTCTCAGGAGGATTTTCCTTCTACTATACAGGAACAAGCTATATGGAGCAACTGGAAAATTCAATTACAAAGTTCGAATTCTTCCAAAGAAAACTCATCCAAGCATCAAGAATCCTCTACCTGCTGGACACCTCCGCCCATCAATGTATTCCAACTCAACTTTGACGGGGCATCGAAAGGGAATCCTGGAAGCGCAGGCTACGGTGGAATAATAAGAAATCATCAGGGCAACCCTCTCATCACCTTCTTTGGCTCAATTGGTTGGAATACTAATAATGCAGCAGAACTGGAAGGACTATGGCAAGGGCTTAACATAGCACAGGTACATCAGCTCATCCCTCTTATAGTGGAAGGGGACTCTCAAATCATCATCAATATAGCATCAAAACTACAACAGGGCTCAGCAGTTCACAAGGTAAGCAGCAGTTGGAGAATGGCCACCAAACTTGAGCGTCTTCAACAATGGCTATGCAGTAATTCGGCTATATCCTTCAAGCATATCAGAAGAGAAGGAAACAAGCTGGCAGACTTTCTTGCTAATTTAGGAGTGGACAGGGGAAAGGAGTTCTTTGAAGGGCCTCTACAAGGCATAGCCTCGGAGACAGAAGTTTCCACCTTTCAATCCATATTATCAAGAGATATGCAAGCAAGGGAAGAATCACACCCGGATGCGGGTGACTTCATTAGCCTTTAATGAGTTTAGCGATGAAGCCACGCGCAGATAGCAACTGGCAGGTGGCGGAGGACGAGTCTCGGGCTCATATCCAGTGTGAGGTGAAAGGCATTCACTGCAATTTATTACCGCTGCACTCCCCAAGTACGCAGACGGAGGATGTTGGCTTGACAAGCCAGATGATGATGGCGGTCACTTTGGTGCTTTTATGGAGACCAGATGCGAGCCCATTCACAGGGGAAGACACAGCTGAAGGTTTGTACAGGCTAAAGGTTAGTAGCAGGGGAGATTCATGGTGGTCTAGCTCGCGAGGGAAGCTGCAACGCCCTCGGGCGAAGCCACCCTAGCCTCGCTCTCGGTTGCTGGAGGTAAGTGCAACGCAATCCCTCTCTGTCTCCAAAATTGATGTTTGGCGTCTCAAACCATATAGCAGTCCCTCCTTTGTTTGTAATCCTGCTGTAGTGGCTTGGGTGAGGGACGGTCTTAATATCGTGGCAAATAAGCACAGTTGGGTGGCTAAATTGGTTGTTGGTGGGCTTAAAACTGGGGGCTCTTTTTCTTCTGGCTGGTCCTCGGTCTAGCATATTGCCATTTTTCTGCCTTTGTCCCTTCACCATCTGTTTTCGAGTGGGCTTATCTGGCAGAACCAAGCACACATGGCTCCTCGCCTCAGAGCAAATCCTAGGAGAGGACGCAATTCAGGTCTTAGGGGAGGGTCGAGAGGATGAGGCAGCCCAACTCCTCAACGCATTTCTCCGCTCGCCATAGCCTATCCACCCTCCCAGGCCTCTGAAGAGTCTGGCTCTTCGATACACAACTCGGTGCAGACCGCCAAATTCCATTTCAAAATCCGGTTGACCAAACCAATTGTCACTACTATGATTACTGTCATCTTCTCAAAAGAGGAGGAGGATCTAGTCAGCCCGGAGGCAACATCGAAGGAACATTCTCCCACTCCTCTGGACAATTCGTCGCAGGAGGAGGATCTCATCAGCGCAGAGTCAGATTCAAAGGACCAGTCTCTCTCTCCCATGGTCAATTCGGTGCAGAGTCAGTTGGAGGAACACAGTATTAATCCTCCTGCAGCGGGGATGGAAGAGGAGTCTCAAGGTATAGTCGGAACTCCGCAGGTCTCGGCTCAGGCAAGTAAGATGGACCGGTGGCCAGATAATACCTACCCTAATCTTCTGTATCTCAAGCTCCCCCCAGGAATGAATCCAACGGATGTCGAAGATGGACTGATGGTCACTTGGGAGCGTGCCTCGGACGAGGAGAAGGATCAGGGCCCTGATGAACCCAAGTAAATGTCAGCACAGTGTTTGAAACTTCAAGGCAGTCACTCTTTTTTTGGTTTCGAGTTTTTTTGATTCAGTGTTACGTCACTGGACAAGGCAATATCCAGCTAGTGGCCAACCGGAGGCAAGAATTTTTTTTTTTTTTTGCTAAAAGCCCAGTTGTTAATCAGGTTTTCACTTTGTAATCTGGATTTTAGTTTAATCCTTCAGTACTGTTAGGCCCACATCTAGCTTCTTCTAGTTCTGCTCTTGTTCTACAGGATATGTCAGCTTGAAGGGCTAAGATCTCTTGTCACACCTAGTGAGAGTATAGTTGGGTCACCAGAGGCCGGAGAATCATCTTTAATTATTCACCCTGATTATCACGTTCCAGCAACAAAGTATATTTCTGAACCAATTTCATTTTCCAAAGTCACTGGTAGCTTTTCTTCTACTAGTGAATTAGTTGAGGAACCTGAAATTTCTGAACCTGAAACCGAACCTGCTGCTACTACATCCTCAGGATTTGCTTCTCCAGTTTCTGGTGGTCCTGGTTCACCCAGGGTAGGAAGTATTATTACCCAAAATCTTCCTTCTAGATTGATTTCCATTGAAGAAATTATTAGTTCGGACGAAGGTATATCTCCCCCTGAAAATCAACCAACTTTAGAACTTAGGGAGCGTGAATCTATCTTTTATAGTCCTTTTCGAAGCGACGCTTGGTACGTATCTTTGACGAACTTTTTAGAAAAACTGGGTCTCGCTGCTTCACCACCTCGTATTCCATTTCATCCAACGCCTAGAGGTTATTATCCTCCTTCGAATATGTAAAACTGGCCATCCATGTTTTCCCAAAATTTGAAAACTTTTTTTGGTGGTCCTTCTGTTCCGTTTGGGTATCACTCAGTTTCTGGTACTTTTTCAAGAGCGTCTCCTCAACCCATCAAACATGGGGTATCAACTGGTCATAACAGAACTCCACTGTTGAATGTAGAAGAAATTCTTATGATGTTTGGTGCTATTCCAAATCCACAACCTCAAGGTAGTCAGATTCCCCCTGGGGGGCAACCTCAAGGTAGTCAAGTTCCACCTGGGGGGCAGCCTCAAGGTAGTCAAATTCCGCCTGGGGGGCAACCTCAAGGCAGTCAAATACCACCTGGGCGGCAACCTCAAGGACAATACATACCTTAGGGACAGTACATGCCTCAAGGTCAACCCAAGACTCAATATATGCCTCAAGGTCAACCTCAAACTCAATATATGCCTCAAGGTCAACCCCAGTATCAATATATACCTCAAGGTCAACCCCAGTTTCAGTACGTGCCTCAAGGTTATCAACCTCAAGGTCAATACCAATCTCAAGGTTTCCAACCACCTTCTGGTCAACCATTTGTTCAAGGAACTAGAAATGTACCTTTCAATTATCAGTCCTACACTCAACCTGGTTATGGTCCTCAATATGCTCAACCTGTTATGGTTCCTTACCCTGGAATGAATATGGTGTGGGATCCATCTCAAACTCAATAGATTTTGCAACCCAATGTGTAGTTTTCATCTCAACCTGGACAACCCATGGTTTCTGGTTCAACCCAGCAACCCGTCCAGTCTACTATTCAAACTTCTGCACCTGGTGTAGCTCATCAGTTTGGGCCTAGTTCGCCTCGAACTCCACCTCAATCGACTGCTGCAACTACTACAACATCTGTTCAATCTACCCCACCTACTTCTGGAGTATCGACAACTATAGTTTCTATTGTTCCTGTATCAACTCCTCAAACCTCTTTGCCCCAGTTTGGACCTACAATTTAGTCTTCGGTTCAGATGCCTGTAGGACAACCTGGTCCAAGTACGGTTGTCACAAGTAAACCTCAATTTACTTATCAACCGTACTAGGGACAGTATCAATACGGTCCTGTTGTGCAAACCCAGTTTATCAGTATCAACCGTACCCTGGGTATACATATCAACAACCTCAATCTCAAAAACCCCAGTTTGGTCCGGTTAATCCTGATTTTCCGGGAGGATAAAATATTCTGAATGCAAATCCAATTCCAGGTTATCCTGGGTATCCTCCTCCTGGAGCTGGTCTTGTGACCCAAGGTTTTCGAGACCCTAACCATCAGTTACCATTCATCGCAACTTTGGATTTACCTGACTTGTCGCGCTTTACGAACGATCCAATTTATTATCTTTCGTACTAGCCGCCAATGCCTAATAAGTTGCCCAGTGATATTCCGAAGTTTGAGGGTAAACCAGGAGAGGATCCGTCGAACCATGTGATGACTTATCACCTCTGGTGTGCATCAAATTCCATTATAGATGACTCAGTTCGCTTACGCCTTTTTCAACGCACTCTGATTGGTCTCGCGGCTAAGTGGTACATTGAGTTGCCACAAAGCTCTTTTTATAATTTTAGTCAATTATCTACTTTGTTCTTAACTCATTTTCAGTTTCCTGTCAGATATGACAATGGCACAGAATTATTAACTTCAATAAAACAATCAACGTCTACATATATTTCAAACCATATTCATGAATGGCGACGTCGACGATGTTTAGTGAAAGTTTTTATCTTGGATCAAATTTTGGCAGAATGGTCTGTTAAATCGTTATTACCTAAAATCACTGAGGATGTAGCTAAGGCAGGAGTAGTTACTGAGGAGCAAGTAATTGCTCAAGCTCAGTACCTTGACTTAGTTTATACGCAGTCGGGTACTTTACACGAAAAAATCCTCGATCTTCCCAAACAAAATCAAATAACAACAACTCCTTCAGGGTCTCATGCCGTTGATGGTATGATTGGTACAGTTAATACCAAAAGAAAAAAGCAAAAAGCAAAAAAAGCAAAAAAACAAAAGCAAAAAGCAAAAACAAAAAACAAAAACAAAAACAAAAAACAAAAAAAATGGCGCCATCCATGGTTTTGGGCATGATGGTTTTTCCCATGGTATTTTGTAGATCCAGTCAAGGGAACTACCATTATGTTCAAATTTAGGGCTAATGGATAGGGGGTTTAAAAATGCTTTGATATTTATGTATTGTAACATTGAAAGGAATATAATGAAAAATCAATTTATTTTTCAAGTTTTGGGTTCTAGAAGAAAAAATCTCATATGTATATCTATATATAATATATATATATTATATATATATAATATATATATATATAATATATATTATATAATATATAATATATAATATATATATATATATATATATATATATATATATTATATATATATATATATATAACTCATTTGCAGGTTAATTTTGTACAGGGTTAAAACTTTTAGGGAAAGTGGTGTGAATCAATATAAGACAATTATTATTTATTTAAACATTCTCAAACCATAAGAAAACAATCATATATGAGATATATCAAAGACAAAACATGGAACACAATATTTTCATGGAAACATTTTCGAAATAAAACTACAAAAATTATTTTTATAATTCTTTGTAGGCACCAACCTACTATTACAAATATTTGTAGGCATCAACATACTATTACAAATATTTGTAGACACCAACATATTGTTACAAATATTTTTAGATACCAACCTATCTGTAGACACCAATCCCAACTCGTACAACCCTACTAGGAACCAACCTACTCTTATAATTTTTTGTAAACAGCAACCTACTAGAAACACCCATCCCCACTAATGCAAATATTCGTAACCACCAACATAATAGAGACACCAATCCCCATTTCTACAAATATTTATAGGCACCAACCTAGTAGAGACACCAATCACCATTACTGTAAATATTCATAGGCACCAACAAATTGGAGACACCAATCCTAACCACTACAAATATTTGTAGGCACCAACCTACTGGATACGCAAACCCCCATTGCTACAAATATTCATAGGTACCAACCTTCACCGAGTTTTCTTGCTACTTTTTCCTCCGCCAAGTCTATTTGTTTCTTCTACTTGACTAGATCTACTTGTTTCTTCCACCTTCATTGGGTCTACTCACTACTTCTATATTCAACAGGTCTAACAAGAATTTAAATCTCCAAATCAAATTTATGGTAATTCTCCCAAAGATTGGTGTTTTTTGCCTCTTCCCAAGAATGAACCGCACAACATGCCATGTATCCAATCTTGCAAATCTAATTTTGAATTTTTTACCTAATGGACTTATGTATATCTCCTCATATCTCTAAAAATTCCATAATTTAAAAAGTCCCAGGAAATAAGTTACAGCAAAAATTCCAATCTAACCTATTTGAAACTGATTTTAGGACATGTTGACGTGTTTTCATATTGCACATCAAATGGAGTGATTTTGAAACAAAATGCTTTTACTCAACCCTAATATTCTTCATGCAAGGCCAACAATGATGGTTTCTCCTTTGAACAGAGAGAAGAAAAGAAAAGACATCAAGAAGAAAGAAATTATTCATGTTTATATTTTCATATGATAGCCATGTTTCTTATCTTCATCCAGCATTTTACAAAATAAAAAAGAAGAACATATTCCAAAGTTATCACTATTACTTATGTTTATCATTACTTTTCTATTTTCCATTTCCATGGCTAAGTATCATAAGGAATTATCTCACTATCTCTTCTCCCTTTTAACTAGGTCATTTTCCAAGTTGTTTGGAATATTTGACCCACTTCATATTTCTCCACACACTCCTTTATCTTCACATAACTATTTATTATATACTTAATCATTTTCAAGGATGTGCAAAAGGTCTTACATACTACATCCTTTGCACGACCCTAACTTTTGCTCATCCCTTTTCTCCACACACCTCTCATATTCATGTTTTATTACTTATTTATTTTACCTTCATTCATTTTATCCACACACATTTTATTACTTAATCAATTATAACCTCACTTAATTTTACTTTTCACACTTGTCTTATTTCCCAGTTTATTTCATCTCACATTTTCACTATTAATATTTCTCATGTCACTTCTATCCTAAGTACCTTTGGCATATCTCTTTATGACACGTGGAAGCCAGCTTGACATATCACAGATTGATACTTGGAAGGTAGTACTTGGACAAAAATGACTAGGTAATGACTCAACATGATGATTGGGTAATTACATGGCAATCAAGAACTACATCATGCATGAGCTACTTAAGGTCTCATGACTCTTTCTACTTCGCACACAAGTAATATAAGGAGCTCATTTATTTATAAATGATTGTTGATGTTCTCTTATAATACATGTGGGACGAGTAGGGTGGAGTTATAAATCGAAAAGAAAATATTTGTATGGATCAGATGAACAGTTGTTGAGTCATTTTGAGTAAATCAATGGTGGTTGAGTCGTGAACTTTTGAAGGCCCTAACTTGAGTTCAGGGTGTTTTTTTTAAGCAAACAAGAGCTCGTTAAAAAGGTAAAAGAATGAATAACATGATGGGAGTGGTCTCTGAGGCCAAAATTATAGGTATGTGTGCTTGTAAAATTAAAATAACAATCGAGACCAATTTCAGGCCTCTCACCAAAATATTATTTTTTAATAATTTATAAAAAGGGAACTCTAGGATATTTGAAGTAGGACCCAGCTTGGAGAAATTTTTTTTTAATGTATATTTCTAAAAATGGATCTTTGTTCGATTAAAATAAAATGGAAAAACTTAACTGTAAATTAGTTATGAAGACAAAGTGAAGATTATAAAGAAGATGCCAAGCACATTGTGACAGAGGAAAAGAGGCAAAAAGGCTTTGACATTTTGGCTCCTGGCCTTTTATTGTAGGAGTTTTTATCTATTGGTTTCTTCCTTGAGGTTATTTTTTCCTTTCAAATACTTTTATGAATCAATTAGTTTGACCTTCCCTTTCATATTTTCTTCTCATATTTCTTTCCAATAGGTTATTCCATGTACGTTGAGCAATTGGATTGATCTATGACTCATTATGTTTTCTCCATTCTTCTGAAAATTTTCATGATAGGTTAATAAGATGTTTAGTTTGTAAAAGTGAATGCACTTTAATTACAATATATATAATAGTTTAAGACATAAACTTATCACAGTGGGATTTTGTTGAAAGAACTATTTGAATGTTATATTGTACTTATAAATTTATATGGCTATGGATTCTTGTGTACATTGTCCTTATACAATTTTGTGGGTATTATTTATTTTGTTTTGTGCGATTCCCTTTATTTATTCCAAGTCATAAATCATCTAGCTTTATGAATTATCTTGTATATTTGTAAAGTTTATCCTTGATTGCAATTCCACTCATTCTTCCAGATAAATTTTATCACATGGTCTAAGGGAGTCCAGTTCTAGTCCTTTAGGGATTGAGTCTGATTATTATTATTTTGAATCTCGTACAGAGTTATTTTCGGGAGGGCATCTCATTTGTGGTTCTTATACTTTTTCTTTTAGAAAAGCAATGAAGTCTTGTGAATGTCCATCGATGCTCTTAATATCTTAGAATGCGTGAAATTATTTTTCAGTTCTATAACAATATAGACCATCACTTTATTTTTTGTCTATTATTTTGTTTTAGATGCACCTCCTCATAAATGTATGAGTGAATGTGTCCCTTAAAATCAATCATTCAGTTAACATTTATTTATGTTCTTTGATTACTTATCCATCTTCAATCAGCTTGCATATTGTAAAGTCATAATTGTTCCTGGATTTACATTATTTAAAAGAAGGGTAAAGTATTTGTTGAGAGCAAGGCCCAATAGATGAAAGTTATTTGGATTCATGTTTAATTATATTATCTATTATCCATGTGCTTATAATGAAAATTGTTTATATGAGAGCCTTGTTGGAAGACTTGTTGAGGTTTCCTATTTAGCACTCACCCATTGCATTCATCGAAAAACATATATGATAACATTCCACACATTGAAATAGGAGTACCACATTTATAAAATTAATGAGAATATTTCTTGTTCCCCACAAGATTTACTCTCAATGTTGGTCTCTTTTCCCTTGACTAGAAAAATATCAACAGGACCATTCAAAAACCCTCACTTCTACGAGGCATATCTCTAAAAGTATAGAAAACCAAAGTCTAACAATTTTACTTGAGGTACATTATATGTCACGCATATCTCTGAAAATTTCACAATTCGAAACATCCTAGAAAATAATTTATAGAAAAAATTTGAAACTGACTTGTTTGAAATGGAATTTCAGGGCATTCAGGAACCCAAAATTCCACTGGAATTATCTCATAAATTATGGCGAATCAATATCTGAATTTTTTGTCACGTGTCTAATAGATATCAACTCTATTTCCTCAAAATTTCACCATTTGAAGAAGCACATAAAAAGTTATAGTGAAAATTCCAAGATGACGCGTTCACTCCCTAAATTACATTTTTGCTTGCACACACTTTCCTTCCAATGCTTTCTCCTTTTATACATTATCATAACCCTTTATGAAAAGACATGTTAAATAAAAAAGTCACATCAACTCATTAACTATATAATTAATTCCCCTTTTTATTTCACTTTTCCAAATATTATGGGAAAATACCATGGGTTTGAAACCACCATTTCACTTTTCGACTTCTCTTTTGTCACAGGAACCCCCTTTTAATGTACTTGGATACTTATATATAATATCAGTGATATAAGCCCTTTGACGCCATTGATAATAATTTGTTCAACAAAATCCACTTTGAATCAGGAAACTATATGCAACGGTGCATTTCTAAAACCATACACACGATAAGAATAATAAATCGTCAAAGATGCTCATGTAAAATATATAAGAATATGCCATATAAACATATCAATCATCTAAAAATACTTTCACTATGGAAACCCACCTATTTTAGTTTGATTTTAACATGGGGATATAAGCTTTGCAACACATTGAGAGCTTTTATAACGTAGGCTGGAAATATATGGGTCAACACATAGTGACTCCACATGGTAGTCTACTTTTTTGTAGATTAGAACTCATGATATATAGTCTCACAGTTATGTATATTTGTCCTTTTCAAATTGTTTTTTTTTTTTCTTGGTAAAGACTAAATCTATTAAGTAAAAGAAAAATATAGTACAATCATAAGAAACAAGAGACCGTCAGACTGGTAATGATGTATCCATCAACCTCGGTCCCGTAAGAAGGAAGCTACCACAAATAACTCGATAGCAAGGAAAGACAAGCAGGCTTTTACCCCACAGGGGCAGAAGCTGCAACACAGAGTTTTTTCCCTTTCTTTTTGTTGACTTTTGTCCAGCCAACCTCAGAAGAATGAGCTAGAACAAATTGCAAGCTGGAATTCTCGATCTTCGGGCACTCCTTTTCTGAATCAGAGGAGGAAGTCTCATGAGTACGTTTCTGGGAGATTGCTGCAACAAGGGAGGGTCCCTTCATATCCGAAGGCAGATCCATCGGCTAAGGCGCCTGGTCCGTTTCTGGATCGCTTTCTTCATCCTCCGAACTTGGGGAACCGGAGCTTCCTGCCGGCGGTGGAGAACAGGGAGCCCAACGCTTGGGCTTGGTTTTTGCAAAGAAGCCCTTTTTCATTTTTGCTGCCAGCGAAGGGCAGGAGTTCTGCAGGTGCCCTGTAAGGTGACAATGCCGGCATCGAAAGGCAGTATTTTCGTAGTCTAGAATCTGGGTCCAAACATAGTCATTGATCTTGAGATTGATGAACTCTGGCAGTCCCTTGCTTAAATCTAGCTCCACACATACCCTAGCATATGTATATAGCCCTTGCTGTTCCCTCACATAGTCTCCCATTAAGAAGCAGCCCAAGGTGTTGCCTATTTGTCGGTATACTGTTGTGCGCCACAGGTGAATAGGGAGGTTGGGAAGTCTGATCCAGACAGGGGCTTTGGTGATGACTGCTGAGGCTGGGTCGAAGTCTGGGAACCATGGAGTCAAGAAGAGGCCTGCTGAACCCATGAACCAAGGGCCTTCTTCTAAGGCCTTTTTGTAGTGCTCAATGAGGTTGAACAGCACTATGAAGTATCCCTTTGCACAGAAATGAACTTTGCAACGATGAGTCCAGTTGACTCTGATCCAGTCATAAAGATCCTTTGAGCGTGGCCAGAGCCCGTTGAATCTGCATATGATGGCCCTTTCAGCAAATTGATGGGTGTGGTCTGCAAGGTCAGAGTAGGAGATCTCAACAGAGGGAACCTCCTCCAACTTGTCAACCAGAAAAGGCTTGGGTTTGGGAGGTTCAGGTGAAGCTGGTATCTCAGAGCTGACTGCAGCTTTATAGGAGAATGGAGGAGCAGAAGAAGATTGACCTGCAGCTCCACCTCTCAAACGAAAGGAAAACACTAAAGAGCTGCTGTTTTTGATGCTGTAAAAAGAGAGAGGAAACTGATCATCGAGCTGTTTACCTTGGAAAAGAAGCCTCTGTAGAGCTGAGGGAATCCCAAGTCTGCGCTCCAAATTTTCTTTGAGGTTCTGCACCAGATCTGTAGATTTTACCCATTGCAGGATGGTCTTGCCCATAATTTGTGCGATTTGAACCTGAAAAGGGGCAGAGGAATTTTTCGAAAAGTTCTGGATCAGCTCGGGGTTAGAATCTTTTGAGTTTCCCAACTCTTTACACCAAGGAACCAGCGGTAGAGGAGACAACGTCTGCCTAAGGCGTCTGGCAAAGGGAAGGGTGTCTGATTTGAGGTGAGGCCCCATATCAGTGGAGAAACTAGAACTGCCTTGGTTACTATTTATACTTGTGCTTAACATATGGAGAATCGCCCCTTCCTGCTGCTCAACCTCTGCATGGAGCGACACCTCAGCTTCACTCCTGTAGATCCTGAACCGTGCCCTCCATACCGCCGCAGGTTTACTCAGGGGCCGAGCAGCAGGCGAGAGCAGGGAGGCAACGGTGGCGGCGGTAACTTCATAATCGGGAATCGACGCCGGCACAATGATTCTGCCCAAAACCTTTTTTAAATGAGAAAGGGTCGCCTCAGGTTCGCTCAGGGGCCGAGCATCAGGCGAGAACAGAGAGGCAACGGTGGCGACGGCATCTACATAGTCTGAAATCGGCGCCGGCTCAGGGAGTCTGGTCAAAACCTGTTTCGAATGCGATGGGGTGTGCGCCAATCTCCTGCTCAAAACCTGTTTCGAATGCGATGGGGTGTGCGCTAACTTCCAGATCTGGACTGGCATGTCCCCTCCAGCAACAGCGAGCCGAGGCCGGACAGAGGCGAGGTGCACAGAGGCGGCGACGGCCTTAGGGTTCGAAGCTCCTCTCTCCATGTTTCCGTTCTTTGTCCTTTTCAAATTGTTGATTATGCATTTCTTTTAGATATAAGTTTAGTAGCAAAAATTTTCGAGTCAAAAACTTAATGTGTGCTAATAGAACACTCTCATGAATGAAGCAAGGAAAAGGATAAGATTGAGAAGGAATTTAGAAGACCAAGTTTTGGTAAGGCATCATTTTAATCAATTAAAAGTTACTAGATAAAATAGCACTCTGAACACAAAAAGCATATTTATTTAACTTTGTTGTTTTCGTTAATCAACATTATATCAAATTAGTAACAATTTTGCAGACTATATGTAAAAAAATGAAACTTGACTAATTCTTATACTAAAATCTTCTTCAAAAAGTATCAAAATTTAAATCAAATGAAAAACAAAGCCATAGATAAGTCAAAAAGCAAAGAAAATAGAAAAATCAATAAAACTAGAAATAAATTAAGCTAAAATTAAATATGTATAGGAACACTTAACATTCATATTTTTCACTTAGTTTTGGTTCAACATAGTGTTTTCGATGTGAACCATTCATGGTGTAAGAAAATAATTGTCCATCTTCATCCTTAGAAAGATAAAATTTGTTTCTCACGACAAATGTAGTAATATACGACCCTAACCACAACTTATGAAATTTAAAATATTTAATTTTATTTGCATGAACATAATCCTATAGCAACACATTTTGGCCAACTTCAAACATAACTATATTTTCCCTTGTATCAAAGTATCTTTTCATAGTTTGTTGTTTGTGCTTTAAATTTTTCAAAGAAAAATGTCTTTGCTCTTTTAAGGCTAAGAGAGCATGAATTCTTTGAGGAATGTTATTTGAATTTAACTCTTCTACTTATAACACCAATATTAAAGAGGAAAGATCAATATCAACTAGCATTATAGCCTAAACCATAAATAATTGAAAAGGAGTTAGAAGTATGTTGATATTTGTGATCGTGTTATTTTCCCAAAAGACAAATGATAATAAAGTATGTCACTACCTAGGTTTATCATTAATGATTTTGTTCTAAATTTTGACCAAAATTTTGTTTGTGGAGTCATCCCATTCATTCCCCTAGGGGTATTAAGTTGATGAATTGAAGTGTTTCACCCCATAATTATTAGAAAATTAAGTCAACTTACCAAACATAAAGCTTGATCTATTGTTAAATATTAATTCAATAGGTAAGCGAAACCTAGAAAAAATATTAGATTCCAAGAAATGGATTACTTGTTCATGTTTAGCACGTTTAGCAGGAACTAGTTGTGCCCACTTAGTAAAATCATCAATTACATATGATAAATACATGGCCTACATATGAAAGTGGATTAGTGTTGTTATCACAATTTTAGTTAATGGTTTTGAGACGCTAATAGCGTTAGGTCCCTATAATACTAGTGTATTCCCTTATTATTATTGTCATTGCATCCCATTATTGTTATTGGTGTGCCCATGTTGTCCCCATATTGTTATTATTGTGCCCCATGGAAGCCCATTATTGTTATTGTTGTGCCCTTACATTATTATTGTTATGTCAGCTTTGACTATACTGTGACCCCTTCGAATCCTATATATAGAAAGGAGGCCTTGAGATCTGTATCATCCAAGAATTGTTCATTTGTATAATGTAAAGGAAGTTTCCCCCTCAAAGAGGTTAATTTTGAAGTCGTTTATCTATCTTTTCTTCTATTTTGTGAGTTGGTTGCATAACAATTGGTATCAGAGCTTTGGATTCTAGGGTTTTGTTGCTTCAAATAGGTCATCATGGAATTTTCGCTATAACGTTTTTTCAATAATGTTTCAAAAACTAAAATTAAAACCCATTTGAGACGACATATTGATGAACCTCGAAACTAAATTTAATATATTTTCTCACTATATTTTCGGAGATATATTCCAACGAATTTTGGGTTTTTGCAGGCTCTCGAAGGATATCTTAAACAGGTGAGCTGGGGAAAATCAGCATAACTTTCTCTCTGAGAATCAGATTGAAATTTCGTAAAAATATACAGAAATAGGATGGACCATAGTTTTCCTTGTATTGGTTTTAGGTCCGAAGGTCGAAAGCGTGATATGTGGCACTTCATACAAATTTTCTCTATTGAACCAATCTATAATCAAGTCATCATGGGAGATTTGGAATAACTCGTTATTGGAGAATCCAATTGTGATCAGACTTGCAAGGTTGGAATGAGGACTCAGAGGGATACCACGGGATGAAATTTCATACCTTGAAGAATTGAAATTACATAGATACAATAGATTCAATATCGAGCTCCTACAAAGACAAAAAGGTATGTAGTATTTTTTAAATTTTGCATAAGTTTGGTTTGAAAAATTAGTTTGAAGGAATTCAAAGAACATAGTAAAGCATAATTATCATTAATTGATGCCCCGAAGAAATAGGATTGAAAAACCTAGTAAGCAACCTAAAAGTTCTAGCATGACTCATGAAGAAGAGGAAGAAATGCAACATGATATATCAAAATTACAAGAGCAAGTGCAACAAATTTCACTCTCACCAAAAGTACCAGAAGCTAAGATGGATGGTTTAAAGAAAGGTGTGCAAGCTAAGATGGATGGTTTAAATAATGGTGTGGAAGTTAAGATGGATGGCGTGGAAGCTAAGATGGATGGTTTAGAAGTAAACATTGGAGATTTGAAGAAAGACATGGAAGGTTTGAAAGAAGGTTTGGCAAAGTTGCTACAAGAAATGCTTCCTAATGGCGAAAAGGTAGTAGAGGAAACTCATGATGAGAACAAAAGAAATGTTAGTCATGATTTCATAGACTTTAACGTTGGATTGAAGACCCACCATGCTTCAAATATTCATATGAGGAAGTTTGATGGCAAGGATCCCGTAACATGGATACTACAGATGGAGCAATATTTTGATCTCCATAATATGCAAAACACACAAAAGGTACGCATGGAAACTTTATATTTGGAAACCAATCAATTTGTATGGTATCAATGGCTTTACTCTTGTAAAAAAGTTGTCACTTGGGCAATTTTTATGAAAGAAATGATAGCACATTATGAGGATACAAAAAGCAACACCATTTTTAGCCAATTGATAAATCTCAAACAAAAAGGCTCAATGGTGGAGCACATTGAGGTCTTCCAAAAATTGAATATAAGGTTAAAAGATATTCCAAAGGAGCTTAGGATTGATGTGTTCATAGGAACATTAAGGGATAACATCCAACATGAGGCTCTTCTTTGCGAACCTGATTCATTGGAAAAGGCATTCAGGTTGGCAAGAAAAATTGAAGGCAAAATTATGGCAACAAGGAAGCCTACCAACCACAACTATAAATATGGAAGTGTCGTTGCTCCTAGCCTTCCACAATATACAAGGTTGACACTACAAAAATTGGAAGAGAAAAAGAGCAAAAGGGCTTTGTTACAGTTCAGATAGAAAATACATTAAAGGTCATAAGTGTGTTGAGAAGAAATTATTTTAGATAGATTATGAAGAGGAACAAGAAACATCAAAAGAAGAGGATACAAACCAGGAACAAAGACTAGAGAGAAGAAATGAATTCGACCATATCTTGTAATGCATTGGCCAGAATAGACACTCCTCAAACTATCAAGATAGAAGGACATATCAAAAAGAAAAAGTTAATAGTGTTGATTGATTCGGGAAGTACCCATAATTTCATTCATTGTAAGATAGTGAAGGAATTGAATTGCTTCCTATATCCAGCACTAGAGTGTCAAGCGATGGTTGTAGATGGAAGAACCATAAATTTCTCTGGAAAGTGCCATAATATCAGCCTATCCATGGGAGAATATGTGTTGAATAGTCCAATGCTTTCCATTCCAATGGGTGGTGTGGATGTTTTACTAGGATTCTAATGGATACAATATTTGGGTACGATAGTTTTTAATTTTCAAGAACTTTTCTTGAAATTTTTTTCAGAAGGAAATGAAGTTGAATTAAGGGGTATCGCAGGGAAACTGGGAAATATAATCATGTCTAATGGCATGAAAGAGCTTCTAGAGAAAGGACAACATGGTGTAATTGCACAATTATGTTCGCTAGAGGTTCCCACGTCGAAATCATCTATTTCTCTGAATATCCAAAAAGTATTGGACAATCATTCCAAGATATTTGAGACTCCCAAAGGCCTCTCACCTATTCATGATCATGATCATGCTATTCATTTGATTCCAGGAGTGTTCCTCCAAACATGAGGCCTTATAGATATCCCTATGCCCAAAAGTGTGAAATTGAACGCATGGTTGCAGAAATGCTAGAGGTTGGTATAATTCAACCTAGTAAAAGTTCTTTCTCTGCTCCAGTTGTATTGGTGCACAAGAAGGATGGATAATGGCGCATGTGTCTTGATTATAGGGAGCTCAACTAGCTCACTATTAAAGATAAATTTCCCATTCCTGTCATTGATGAATTATTGGATGAATTACATGGAGAAATTTACTTCACCAATTTGGACCTTCGTTTAGGATATCATCAAATCAAAATGAAGACTGAAAACATTTCGAAAACAACATTTGGAACTCATGAGGGTCATTCTGAATTTTTGGTCATGCCTTTTGGCCTTACCAATGCACCTTCTACATTTCAAGTTTTGATGAATTCCATTTTCAAACCCTTCCTTAGAAAATTTGTGTTAGCATTTTTTGATGATATACTAATCTACAGCAAGTCTTGGAAGGATCATGTTCAACATGTTGATAGGATGCTCAAACTATTGGAGGAGAAACAATTATATGCAAAAACCTCCAAATGTTTCTTTTGAGTACAAGAGGTTGAATATTTGGGTCATATTGTATCTCATGAAGGTATTAAGGTAGACCCTAGCAAAATTAAAGCCATTAAGGAATGGAAAATCCCCACATCCATAAATCATCTACAAGGATTTCTCAGGTTGACAGGGTATTATTTCCATTTTGTTAAGAATTATGGTAGAATAGAAGCACGTCTAACAACACTACTAAAGAAATATGCATTTTCTTGGACTCGAGAAGCAACAAAATCCTTTGAACGTCTTAAAAAGGCAATGTGCCAAGCACTGGTCTTAGCTACGCCAGACTTCATAAAAACCTTTATTGTGGAATGTGATGCCTCAGGAAATGGAATTGGTGTTCTTTTAATGCAAGAAGAAATACGCATTTCTTTTGAAAGTCATCCAATCAAAGGAAAGTATTTATGCAAATCTATTTATGAGAAGGAAATGTTGGCAATACTACATGCACTTAAGAAATCGCGACCTTACCTAATGGGAAGACACTTCAAGGTAAAAAAAGATCATGATAGTATTAAATAATTTGTAGAACAAAGATTATCTTCAGAAGAGCAACAAAAATGGGTCACAAAGATGTTGGGTTATGACTTTGAAATCATCTACAAAAAATGGAAGCAAAATGTTGTTGCAGATGCACTCTCAAGAAACGATGAGGATGTGGAAGCATTGCTTAGCACCATTTTTATTATCCAACCAGATTAGATAAATGAAGCAAGGGATGAATGGAAGAATGGCGAAGAAGTGTGGGAACTCATTCAAAAGATACAACAAGACCCTAGTACATCTAATACATTTAGCTGGAAAAATGATTCATTATGGTACAAAGATCGCTTATCCATCTTCGATCAACTTGCATCTTGTAAAGTTATAATTGATCTTGGAATTACATTATTTAAAATAAGGGTAAAATATTTGTTGAGAGAAAGGCCCAATAGTTGAAAATTATTTGGATTCATGTTTAATTATATTATCTATTATTCATGTGCTTATAAAGAAAATTTGTTATATGAGAGCCTTGTTGGAAGACTTGTTGAGGTTTTCTATTTAGCACTCACCCATTGCATTCATTGAAATAAATATATGATAAAATTCCACACATTGAAATAGGAATACCACCTTTATAAAATTGATGAGAATATTTTTTGTTCCCCACAAGATTTACTCTCAATGTTGGTCTCTTTTCCCTCAACTAGAAAAAATATCAACACAACCATTCAAAAGCCCTCACTTCTACGAGGCATATCTCTAAAAGTATAGAAAACCAAAGTCTAAAAATTTTACTTGAGGTACTTTATATGTCTCACATATCTCTGAAAAATTCACAATTCGAAATATCCTAGAAAATAATTTATAGCAAAAATTTGAAACTTACTTGTTTGAAATGGATTTTCAAAGCATTCAGGAACCCAAAATTCTACTAGAAATATCTCATAAATTATGACGAATGAATATCTAAATTTTTTGTCACATGTACTAATAGATATCAACTCTATTTCCTCAAAATTTCACCATTTGAAGAAGCACATAAAAAGTTATAGTGAAAATTACAAGATGACTTGTTCACTCCCCAAATTACATTTTTGCTCGCACACACTTTCCTTCCAATGCTTTCTCCTTTTATACATTATCATAACCCTTTATGAAAAGACATGTTAAATCAAAAAGTCACATCAACTCATTAACTATATAATTAATTCCCATTTTTATTTCACTTTTCCAAATATTATGGGAAAATACCATGGGCTACCTAAACCATGGGTTTGAAACTACCATTTCACTTTTCGACTTCTCTTTTTTCACAGGAACCCCCTTTTAATGTACTTGGATAATTATATATAGTATCAATGATATAAGCCCTTTGACATCATTGATAATAATTTGTTCTAACAAAATCCTCTTTGCATCGGGAAACTATATGCAAGGGTGAATTTCTAAAAGCATACACACGATAAGAATAATAAATCGCCAACGATGTTCCTGTAAAATATATAAGAATATGCCATATAAACATATCAATCATCTAAAAACACTTTCACTATGGAAACCCACCTATTTTAGTTTGATTTTAACACGGGGATATAAGCTTTGCAACACACTGAGAGCTTTTATAACATAGGTTGGCAATATATGGGTCAACACATAGTGAATCCACATGGTAGTCTATTTTTTTGTAGATTAGAATTCATGATATATAGTCTCACAATTATGTATATTTGGCCTTTTCAAATTGTTGATTATGCATTTCTTTTAGATATATTTTTAGAATCAAAACTTTTCAAGTCAAAAACTTAATGTGTGCTAATAGAACACTCACAGGAATGAAGCAAGGAAAAGAATAAGATTGGGAAGGAATATAAAAGGCCAAGTTTCGGTAAGGCATCATTAATCAATTAAAAGTTACTAAATAAAATAGCATTGTGAACACAAAAAGCATATTTATTTAACTTTGTTGTTTGTGTTCATAAACATTAGATCAAATTAGTAACAATTTTGTAGACTATATGTAAAAAAATAAAACTTGACTAATTCTTATACTAAAATCTTCTTCAAAAAGTAATCAAAATTTAAATCAAAATGAAAAACAAAGCCATTATATAAATCAAAATGCAAAGAAGATAAAAAAAATCAATAAAACTAGAAATAAATTAAGCTAAAATGAAATATAATATATATATATATATTATATATATATATATATATATAAACACTTAACATTCATATTTTTCACTTAGTTTTGGTTCAACATAGTGTTTTCGATGTGAACCATTCATCATGTGAGAAAATAATTTTCCATCTTCATCCTTAGAAATATAAAAAAAAAATTCTCACGACAAATGTAATAATATACGATGCTAACCACAACTTATGAATTTTAAAATATTTAATTTTATTTGCATGAACATAATCCTATAGCAATACATTTGGGCCAACTTTGAGGATAACTATACTTTCCCTTGTATCAAAGTATATTTTCATAGTATATTTTCATAGTTTGTTGTTTGTGCTTTAAATTTTTCAAAGAAAAATGTATTTTCTCTTTTAAGGCTAAGAGAGCATGAATTTTTTGAGGAATGTTAGTTGAATTTAACTTTCTACTTCTAACACCAATATTAAAGAGGTAAGACCAATATCAACTAGCATGATAGCCTATAATCCATAAAATAATTGAAAAGGAGTTATAAGTATGTTGATCTTTGTGGTGGTATTATTTGCCCAAAAGACAAATGATAATAAAGTGTGTCACTACCTAGGTTTATCATTAATGATTTTGTTATGAATTTTGACCAAAATTTTGTTTGTGGAGTCATCCCATTCATTCCCCTAGGGGTATTAAGTTGATGAAGTGAAGTGTTTCACCCCATAATTATTACAAAATTGAGTCAACTTACCAAACATAAAGTTTGGTCTATTGTTAAATATTAATTCAATAGGTAAGTGAAATCTAGAAGAAGTATTAGATTCCAAGAAATGGATTACTTGTTCATATTTGGCCCGTTTAGCAGGAACTAGCTATGCCCACTTAGTAAAATAATCAATTACAAATGATAAATACATGACCTACAAATGAAAGTGGATTAGTGGTGTTATCACAATTTTAGTTAATTGTTTTTAGACGTTGACAGTGTTAGGTCTCTATAATTCTAGTTTATTCCCTCATTATTATTGTCATTGTAGCCCCTTATTGTTTTTTGTGTGCTCATGTTGTCCCCATATTGTTATTATTGTACCCCATAGAAGCCCACTATTGTTATTGTTGTGCCCTTACATTATTATTGTTATGTTGGCTTTGACTATATTGTGACCCCTTAGAGTGCTATATATAGAAAAGAGACCTTGTGATTTGTTTCATCTAAGAATTGTTCATGTGTATAATGTAAAGGAAGTTTCCCCCTCGAAGAGGCTGATTTTGAAGTTTTTTTCTCTATATTTTCTTATATTTTGTGATTTTATTGCATAACAATTGATATCAGAGCTTTAGATTCTAGGGTTTCACTGCGTCAAACAAGTCATCGTGGAATTTTTGCTATAATGTTTTTTCTATGATGTTTCAGAAGCTAGAATAAAAACCCATTTGAGCTAAAATCCTGATGAACCTCGGAACTGAAGTTTAGATCTTGTATCGATACATTTTTGGAGATATGATCCAAGGAAGTTAGGGTTTTTTCAGGATCCCAAATGATATCTCAAACAGGTGACCTGGGTAAAATCATCATAACTTTCTCTCTAAGAATCAAATTCAAATTTCGTAACAATATACATAAAGAGGACGGATTGTAGTTTTATGTGTATCAGTTTCAAGTCCGAAGGTTGAAACCGTGATACGTGGTACTTCATACAACTTTTTTCTATTGAACCAATCTATAATCAGGACATCGTGGGAGATTTGGAATAACTCGTTATTGGAGAATCCAATCGTGATCAGACTTGAGGGGTTGGAACAAGGACTCGAAGGTATACCACGGAATAAAATGTTAGACATTGGAGATAAAAAATTACAAAGATACAAGATATTCAATATCGAGCTCCTACAAAGCCAAAAAGGTGTGTAGTCTTTTTAAAATTTTGCATAAGTTTGGTTCGAAAAATTAGTTTGAAGGAATTCAAAGTACACAGTGAAGCATAATTATCATTAATTGATGTCCCGAAGAAAGGAAATGGAAACACCTGGTAAGCAACCTGAAATTTCTAGCATGACTCATGAAGAAGAGGAAGAAATGCAACATGATATATCAAAATTATGAGACCAAGTGCAACAAATTTCACTCTCACCAAAATTAACAGAAGCTAAGATGGATGGTTTAAGGAAAGGCGTGGAAACTAATATGGATATTTTAAATAATGTTGTGGAAGTTAAGATGGATGGAGTGGAAGCTAATATGGAATTTTTAGAAGTAAACATTGAAGATTTGAAGAAAGACATGGAAGGTTTGAAAGGAGGTTTGGCAAAGTTGCTACAAGAAATGCTTCCTAATGGTGAAAAGGTAGTAGAGGAAACTCATGATGAGAACAAAAGAAATGTTAGTCATGATTTCATAGACTCTAATATTGGATTGAAGACCCACCATGTTCCAAAGATCCATATGAGGAAGTTTGATGGCAAGGATCTTGTAACATGGATACTACAGATGGAGCAATATTTCGATCTCCATAATATGCAAAACACACAAAAGGTATGCATGGAAACTTTATATTTGGAAACCAATCAATTTGTATGGTATCTATGGATTTTATCTCGTAAACAAATTGTCACTTGGACAATTTTTACGGAAGAAATGATAGCACATTATGAGGATACAAAAAGCAACACCTTTTTTAGCCAATTAATAAATCTCAAACATAAAGGTTCAATGGTGAAGCACATTGAGGACTTCCAAAAATTGAATATAAGGTTAAAAGATATTCCGAAGGAGCATAGGATTGATGTGTTCATAGGGACATTAAAGGATAACATCTAACATGAGGCTTGCCTTTGGGAACTTGATTCATTGGTGAAGGCATTCACGTTGGCAAGAGAAATTGAAGGCAAAATTATGGCAACAAGGAAGCCTACCAATCACAACTATAAAGTTAG
>APFE030916364.1:0-128101 GCA_000404065.3 Pinus taeda
TTATTAAACAGTAATGCATTACAATGAGTTTATTTAATATGGCTTTTCGCCAACATAATTGCCAGGTGGATCGTAGTTGCAGGTCATGAAAGTATCGCCATTGTTGCAAACCACCCTGGCGCAGCCCACCTTCTTAGTGTTTTTCCACACAACTTGAGTGTAGTGTCCACATTTCTCGAACTGATCACAAGTGTGGGTGTTGAAATTGAAGAATCGAGACTCTTCGTCAACCCAGGAGATGACTGCATCCTTGGGCTGCCATTCACTTCCACCACCCCAGAATATATTTTCACCGTACGGCCCTTTCGAGTGCTGCAGAGCGCAGTCACCTTGCCTCTGATTTGCGTAATCCCGGGCGTAGCTTGCAACTTTCTCGTCCCACACAAGCGGAGGGACCCCAACCTTGGCTCTTGCCTTGTTTTGGGGCACCAGAAATTCTGATATTAGTGCCCCACCTCCTTCTGTCGCAGCAGCAGTTGCATGATCAGGATCAGGCTCACCTCGTGAAAACAGACATGACATTGATAGAGTAACCAACAGAATGATCACAGCCCTCTTCTGCATATGACATACTTGCGCCTGCATCTTCATCACCATACTAATTCTTCCTTCAACTCTCTGAAAACCCGATCACACTTGTTGGAGAATCTTGATGCATTTGAGTATGAGGGGCCATGAATTTATAGGATGCGATATGGTGAAATTTTCCCCTTTGGGATGTTATTGCAAGTGTGAACACTAAGTTGGTGCAGGAGTGGAATTATAGCTAAATTTAATGTGCAGTTGTTAATTGAATTTTCATACTGCTATATTTAAATAATAATCGGTATAATTATATTAATAATAAATAATAATCGCTATGATTATATTAATAATAAGTTTAAAGTATTTTTGTTGTTGAGTGGTTATGGGTTTAGGTTTCTTTGATTGAGGTAACATATAAACGTCATTTATCTCCAAAATTTATAAAACAACAAAAATATTAGATATTAGGTTTTTGTGATCTATGGGTAAATAAGAATGTAAAATATGATCGGAATCATAGATACATGCGTTAGCCCATTATTAAATATTTTTAAATAATTTTTATAAATTATAATTAAAAAATTAATTGTTTTTAAATTGAATTTAAATGATAAATATTATTTTAATGTCGTAAATGTGATTTAATTTAGGTTTATAATTATTATTTAATTGGGTATAATTGAAATGTTGTAATGTTTTGAATTAATCAAATTGCATAAAAATAAAAAAATTAAAAACATTAAATTAAAATAAAATAATATAAATAATTATAATAATTAATTAAAATAGTTTGACTCCATTAAATAACATAAAAATAAAGGCCTAGTGTAACTTATGGATGAAATGGTCTTTTTTACAACATTTTTTCTAGTTAATTTTAACCAAAACTATGTATATATTTTTTTAAACTTAAGTTGTTTAATTTGTAGAAAGCCTCACGGTTTTTGAGAGTGTTGGATCTATTTATGTCTTCAAAAATTATATTTTAAACAACAAAAAATCACATTCTTGCTTGAAATTAGATAGATGAAATGCTTTTTTTCACAACATTTTTTCTAGTTAATTTTAACCAAAATTATGTAGATATTTTTTAAAACTTAAGTTGTTTAATCTGTAGAAAGCCTCAAGGGTTTTTGAGAGCATTGAATCTATTTATGCCTTCAAAAATATATTTTAAACAACAAAAAATCATATATATGCTTGAAATTAGATCACCGGTGAAAAAGACTATTTGGTAGCCAAAATAAAAACAATAACATAACAAAATAAAATAAAAATTTAATAATAATAATTATACATAATAATTAAAGTAAACATTTTAACTATGTAAAAATAAAATGAAAATAACCCTATAAAAGTAAAACAATAATAAAAATAAAAATGACCCATGGTATTTAGAACCTACAGTATTCATGTGGAATATAACTTATTTAAAGGGGGGATTAAACCACTTTGGAACATCTTAACAAGAGATTTAATCCCTCTAGAGCCCTTGTTAGATCTACGATGAATCTAGGCTAGTTATTTTATGATCTTTAACATTTTTTCATTATAATAAAAAAATAGTAGGAATAAAATAAAATTAATATAATATAATAATTTGAAATAAGTAATTAGGTTGATGATAATGTTTGGATTTTAAGAAAAACGAATAAAACATAAATTAGATTGGGTATTCCTAGTTATTAAAAGAAGTCTAGATTCATCATTAGAAGGTTTTGAATGAGTTTATTTTTTTGCATGTTAGGAAAATCAAAACTCAAGATTGCAAGGAAAAATTTCAGGAAGTTTTCATCTCAAAGAGGCATATTGCCTAGCAAGAGGGAAATCAAAACTCCCTATACTAGAAATAAGGGGAAAAAATTGTTAGCAAAACCTATGGCTAAAAGTATTTATTTTTCTTTGGCTTTTTAGCCTATGGAAAAAACCTCACTTGGTATAAATTGATTCCACAAGGATTCTAGGGCCCCTCCTTTTGTCATCTTTACCACTGGAATGAGGAGACCCTCAAACATCTCCTTAAATCTTATCCCTTTGCAGCACCTTTATGGGACAATGCAGTTGTTTCTTTTAGGAAGATGAATCAAAACAAGATCAACCTCATAACAACCATAGAAAACTAACCTTCACCTATCCAATTCTTAATCAAGCACGGTAGATCTTCCTTGAGTTCATTTGACGGGGAGTCTAGAAAGCAAGGAATAGATGAATCTTTAAAACTCTCTCTAGACGTGGAACAAATTTGGTGTAAGATAATGAAGAACATATAGGAAACAATTTTGATTGTTCCCTGGCCTAAGAAAAAATCAAAAGGTAATGATTAATAATTCATCATATTGAGAGCACTCGAGCTCAACCCCACTAGCACTCTCTAGCCTCCAATCTTAGTGATTCCCATAATAAATATTCTATACAAGTGGGATTTTCCACTCCAAAATTCATAAAACAAAACTTTGATGGTTCCTATAAAAGGCCACCTGAGAACAACAAACTTTGGGTGTGTATTTAGAAATGACCACAAGGAAAAAAAATTGATTTATGATGGATATTTTTTCATCAATAATAACAGTGCAACAAAGTTGTATACTCTAGGACTTGGTCTTAATTTAGCAACTTGAGAAGGATTCATTGATTTAATACCAAAAGGATACTCTTAATTATTTATTCAATGCTAAAGAAGATGCAACACGAATCTAACATTAATAAAATCTCTGGAAATTGGTTCATTGAAAGCAGCTTGCATCACATAAACAAACTCCTTCCTTAGATTCAAACAATGATTCCAACTCATGTCAAAAGATATAGAAATAAAATTGTTGACTAACACATTAATGAAGGTCTCAAGTATGAATCACGAGTCAATAATACACCTTAGAACTCATCTACCCCAAACTCTTTAATTGTGCACTATTTGAATTTAGCTCAAGCAAGTGTCTCCCCCTCAAATGGGGTGATAGGAATTTGCTTCCCATGTGTTTTAGTTAATACCCTACCACCACTACCCAACCATGTTTGAGTTATTAGGACAAATGGAAACATAGGATGCTATCCATAATATGTAATGATAATAATAAGGGTGGTTAGGGTTTGGATGTTTCTTTCCATAATGATACCCCATAAGATGTTTCTTTCAAACTCATAAAGTGATTTTGAGAAGCCTCTTTGGGACCTCCTACCATTATCATCAAAAAATGGATAGCATGAGGCTTAGATTTGTTTGGAATTACTCTCTGAATCGAGGCTACCTTAATACACTTCACTATGTAAGTCATCTCCACTTGTTTGTCCCCCTATTACTCTATGTGAATGGTTTGATTTTATAGGTATTTTTATCCTTTTAGTGTTGTGGGACCCCTATCAATAGTGCATCAATTCACTTTTCTATTTTTTCATGAACTTCTCATGCCCACTACCTTGTCCTACCTTAACTTGAGTTCTCTAGTGTGTTCCCTCTACTTTTTGGGTAGAAAAAAAAACACTCCTTTATTAATCCCTTTCCCTTTTTCTCTCTCCCCTCATGCATACACAACTATGGTTCATCTTAGTTTTAGTTGTATAGGTTGCAGGAGACTAAAAAACCATATAGTTACCCATGCCTAATAGGGTGCTGAAGCATTTACTACAATGTATTAGAAACAAACACAACCAAGGGCTCTAGTATAAATAAAAATTGTAGAGGTAGAAGTTAAGGTGGAAAGAATTTGTATTCATGATGATGGCATTTAGGAACATGTGACAAATTGGGTCAAATATATTAGAAGCACAAGAATAAAGAATAATAAGTACCTACAAATAGTGGACTTGTACTAGAAGGTCAAGATAATCACAGGGAAAGTCTTAGTTGAAAGAAATGAGGCACACTAGGAAATATTGCTTCTCCTAGATGCCCTAAAATTATAGGCTCCATAACTTAATCATGTGGTCTCGATCCTAGCTAGGAAAACAACAAGCTTGGAGTTTGTATCCTATGAGGAGAATACCAGAATCCCTAAAACAAAACTCCATGATTATCCCTCCATTTAATATGTATAGGTTTCTAGTTTTCTTATTTATATATCTAAGTAGCAATATTACTACCAAGCATCGATATAATACTATACTATCTAGCAATTATGTCGATAGGATTAATTTCTTTTTGGAAAAAAATTGGTCTTGTGATAACGTTGTTGGAATAAGGAATTAATGGGTGGGTGGTGAATCAGTAATAGTGAGGTTATTAAAAGTTAAGCTCAATTATTATATTTCCTTTAACTTTTTCCAGTTATTTGTAAGAGCATGCAAACTATAATATACATGTACAACAAAGCAAACCATTTACATGAGCACACAATTCATCAATTGAGCACATACACATATTGACACAAGTACTTTTACGTGGAAACCCAAAGGGATAAAATCACCAATCTATTTGTTATTATGATGTAAATTAAGCACCCACTTAATTACATCAAGTTATTTGTGAGCACCCACTCATGGGAGGCCCCAACCCCCTTTAGATAGAAATCCACTTCTTTCCAAGAGGCAACAACTTCTTATGAATGTAGGCCACTACTTGCTCTAACCATTGTTCAACTTTTCATATAATTTTCAGACTGAAAAGAGAGGCCTATACAAATGCTCAAAAATATAAACCTTGATCTAATGTTGCGCAAAATCCTTCCCTTCAGCTTTATAGTTCCACTTACCACTGACTTCTTCATTGCTCGACAATCTCTATTCTTAGCCCGATGATCTACTATAAATATAGTTAACTCTCGACACTTAGCTCTTTTCTCCTCACATACTTATCTCAACATAATTGTTTCATTCCCCACTTTTCCCAATGGAAATCTTTGGTTTTGTTCCTCTTCTCCACAATGGTCGATGTTGTCTCTGCTATCATCGTGTCATCTTTTTTGTCTCTATAGTATCTGCAGTCTCTACTTTCTCTACTATCAGTGCCTAAAAGCATGCTTCTGCATGGATCTCCATATTATTGTTCCATCAAAGTGAAAAACCACTATAACTGTATTAAACTATAAAAATGGGATTTATTTACTTAGCCAACATAGTTGCAGTAAATTACAGATTGGGCATCAGAGTGTCTCCTCATACTAAGAAACAAATCTTAGTCAACCCTGCACACTCAACAGGTACATCTATTGAATTTTTTATATGAAAATAAGTTGGCCCTCCATTCCTCTTAAATTCCCATAGGGATCATACTGTAACTACGGGATGTCTCTCCTTTTTTCTTTAGTTACAACACACCATCAGAGCCCATAAATTTGCTAGTATAGTATCCCTGGTCCATCTTCTTCAATTAATTCCTTGTGGCATGAAAGTGAGAACAAAGGAGACTTGTTTCATCAGTCACCATTAATACAATGGAAACAACCTTTGTGTGCACATTTACTTCACCTGCCAACTCATTCATCCTCTGAATACTATTCCCTAGAGATGCTACTGAGTTCAAGGCCTAGATGCCCTGGTACCTGTAACTTTTTTTTTAAAACATTTCATAAGAGTTACGGGCTTTCAAGCTTGTGGGCACGACCCACTAGTTTGTACCACTAATAATTTATTTCTGACTTGTTTCATAAACATATGTCTGCAGTGCCGTTTTCTTTGTTACTATCCCAAAATCTTATGGTCACCAAACACACACAAACCACCCCTTAGATATCCATTTGGTCCCCACTCATATACATACTTATTTTTAGAGCTAAATCCTACATGACCACATGCCTGTAACAATTTATAAACTGAATTCCCTATTCCTTACAGGCTTCTAGGCTTCTAACTTGGCCCACCTATGCACTCTAGTGGCCATGCCACTCCTTTTCCTTTGTGCTTTGTTATTGGAAATTCTAAGTCTAGCCCATTTTCCACCTGTCAACATCCTATATGCCATACACTGACCTCTTCCTGTTGGCCCCACTATATAATATATATATATATATATATATATATTATATATATATTATATATATATATATATTATATATATATATATATATATATATATATATATTGTGGTAGATTTAGAGCCCAAAGGCACGCTTGCCCATAACACTTTTAAATAAACTCCAAGTCTTCAGGCTTCAGGGAACTATTCTCACTACCCTAGGTCAATTCCATCCTATAATTCTTTTAAATAAACCTTCGTGCTTCTGGGAACTATTCTCACTACCCTGGGTCAATTACATCCCATAATTCTTTTAAATAAACCTTCAGTCTTCTTAACCTTTCATGGTTTTGGGAACTACTACTTATGGCTTAAAGGTCCTTACTTTGACTTACCATAACCTTTGATCCAAAGAGCCATTTGTAGACTCCACATATTGTTGGAAAGATACTTCAAAGAAATTTCTAACTGTGGAACTTCCATGAGAAAATGAGCTGATATTTTAAGAAATAATCTCTTCGAAAGTCTGAAAAACCCTAGTCATCATTGTCATATTTTTGTGGCTTCTCCACTAAGCCTGCTACTATGATGATTCTCTACGAAATATTATAGAAGCCATGGGACTTCCCATGAATAGCATGCTCATCAATGACAACATTTTCCACCTCTAACCTCAATGCTAATCTAGTTGACATCAATGCCAATGTATTGAGTGTCAACAACCATTCAGGCAATGACAACTATCCAACAATCTCCCCCTTTGGCATTGATGACAAAAAAACAAGCTCCCTATTGAAACCAAGCATGGTTTTCTTCATCGTCATTCTTCCCCTTGGAATTAGTAATATTTTCCTCATTTTTCATCAATGGGAGGGGATCCTTTTGAAGTCTTCCCGCTGAAACACTACAGCCTACTCCTCAATTGATCCTTCAAGCTGAGTAGCTACCAATATTCATTGTAATTGATTCATTTGGGAGGAGGTGCCACAAATCATATTTGATGTTGGATATACACAAAGGGCTCTCATGCAAGTGGCTTAATGAATATGTCTACAAGTTGCTCTTTAGTGGCCACATATTCAAGTCGAACAACACTAGAAGCAACTAGTTCTCTTAAGAAATGAAACTTTATAGGAATGTTCTTGGTCTTTGAGTGCATAAAAATATTCTTAGAAATGTTGATAGCACTAGTGTTGTCACATATGATTGGAATTGGATGAGTAAATTGTACGTTAATATCCTTCAAGGTTTATTTAATCTAGAGAATTTGTGAGAAACAAGTGGCAGCTGTAATATACTTTTCTTTAGCAGTTGATACAGAGATGGGGTCTTGTTTCTTGTTGACCTGAGACACTAAGAAATATCCTAGAAATAATGTTGCACCAGAGGTGCTCTTCCTATCAGCAATGTTGCATTCCTATTCATCATCAGTACAAGACTTACTTTAAACTCTCTGCTTCTAGCATACCACAACCCATAGTTTTTTATAACTTGCAAATATTTGAAAATCATTTTGACAACAATGACATGACTTTTATATGGGTAGGATTGAAATATAGCCACTAGACCTACTACTTGCATGATTTATGTTCTAGATGTTGTGAGGTACAACACGATTCCTATCATTTATCTACATATTGTCTTATTTATCATAGGTGCCTTATCTTCTCTGAATAACTTATAGCTTGTAACATAGGGGTGCTAACCATCTTGAAATCTTCCAGGCCATATTTATTCAAGTTTTCTCATAAGTATTTGGATTGGGAGATGAAAATTGCATCCTTTGATTGAGAAATTTGTAGTCCTAGTTAAAAGGATAGTTTTCCTATCATGCAAATCTCAAAATCTGTCTGCATATATTTTGCAAATTGATGTCCCAACTACTCCATATCACTACCAAGAGTATGTCATCTACATACTCTACCACAATCAATAAGTGGTCATATTTATATTTTATATACACATTTCTCTTTGTAGTGTCCCTGTTAAAGCTTTATTGTTGAAGATATCTATCTAATCTAACTTACCATGCTCGGGGGCATGTTTGAGTCTATATAAGGACTTTTTCAATTTACACACAAACCATTCATTTTATGTGAGCATGAACCCCTTTGGATGCTCAATATATACTTCTTTTTTCAAATCTATGTTGATAAAGGTTGACTTCACATCCATATTATACACCTTGGTGTTTATATGACTGGTAAAAGCAAGAAACATTAGATAATAATTTCCAATATTTCTACAGGTGCAAAGGTTTCTTCACAATCTACTCCCTCTATTTGGGCATATCCTTTGGAGACTAAGCGACCCTTGTTACTAATCACTTAACCTTGTTCATTCAACTTATTTTTGAAGACCATTTGGTGTCTATGGAATTTTTCTTTTTAGGTCTTGGAACAAGCTCCCAAGTGTCATTCTTCTTGTTTTGATATAGCTCTTTATTCATTTCCTTTAACCATGACTTCTATCACTTATTTGACTGTGTTTCTAGTGATCCGAACTTAAACAAGAATGCAACAAATTACACATATAACCATAATTACAAAGATGAGGCAAAAATAACACTTCATTCATTTATATCAGAATATTGAAACATGCTTACAAATAGAATGGAAATAAACTAGCTCGGGCGATGGTAGCGTATCTCTGAGAAGATATGTGGTGGCTACATTCCTCTGAATTATTTTATAATGAAGATAAAGGGCCAAATTACTATTTAACAACAACAAAAAACCCTAACCCTAGGAGATGTAATGCCAAGAGTTTGTGGGCCCTGTTGGGGTTAGTTGGGCAGCCAACTTCACAAGGTTGTAACTTGGTCATATTATCTATGTTTGGTGTGTACAATAAATTGTAGGAAAGGTACCTTCAAGTACTATAGGATTTGAAATATTCCCATATCCATAACCATGGATATGGGTCTATTGCAGACCTCAAAAAAAATGCCGTTTAGGGGGTCAAAACTACTCCAGAAGTTCAGGACTCAAAAAACTGCTAAAAATAGTAAAAATTGAAATAAACAAGGAAACAGATGAAACCAACTGGAGGTATAGGTGAAATAGGCAGGTGGCCACCAATATCCACCTAGATCAGTCAACCCCCTTAGGAAGAAATGCTCCCAATTGTGTTTAGAGCCTCCATGAGGTTAGGAAATTTCTATTAAACTTGGTCCCTGGTGAACAACTAGCCCTAGTGAAGCAGTTGGCTTGCTTTGACAACTCGATATAGCTAGATCCTTTGTTGGAGAGTGTTATTGATCTACATGTCCATGATTTGATCAGTTTTTTCTTGTTCCACGTAGTCTGGGTTGAGCTCTATTGGTGTGAGTTGGTTTGCAACGTCGGATGTGTCCAACAATGGTGGAACATATGGTCGAAGGCAGTTTACATTGAACACTAAATGGAAACCAAGGAACAATGGGATGTTGAGATTGAAGTAATTGTCACCTACATCCTTGGCGATGGTGTATGGCCCATATCAGAGTGGTAAAAGATTGTGGTGGGGTCCAACGAAGCACTCCTTCTACAAATGTAGAGAAACTTTGTTGCCCACCTAGAACTTGTGCGAAACTTGATGTTGATCATGGTGTTGCTTGTAATTAACATTATCTTTGTCTAGTATATCATGGACCTACTAGAATATGCATTGAATGCCCTCAATGAAGTTGTTAGCCCTATCAGCTTTAGACTAGACGTGAGCCGAATCTGCTTGAGTAGCTATAAATGGTATGACCACATCAATGGGACATAATGGCTAAAATCCCATCCCTACTTGAAAGGAGTTATGGCCCACTGAACTATGGAGAGATCTATTGTAGATGTGTTGGACGGAGAGGAGGCTTTCATCCCATGTGCGTGGATACTTTGAGTTGTACATGTGTAGAATGTGTATGATCATCATGTTGATAACCTCTGTTTGGCCATCAGTTTGGGGGTGGAATGTTGTGGACTTAGTAATTTTGGTATCCAGCATCGACTATAGACTTGACCAAAATGCACATAGGAATCTCTTGTCCTAGTCTGAGATAATGGATTGTGGGATCCCAAAGTGTACCCACACTTTCTCAAAGAAGATCTTAGCAATCACCTCTACTATGATACTCTTCTTGCAGGTCGCCCTAATGGCTATCTTAGATAATCTCTCAAAGACCATGAAAATTAAGTCGTTGTCATGCTTTGTAGAAGGAAGGCCAGACATGTAATCCATGGAGATAGATTCCCAAGGTCCAAGAGGAGTAGGTATAGGAGTATATAGGCCTTGCTTCTTGATGGTTGGTTTGGCAATGGCACAGGCAGTGCAGGATCTAATGTACTTCCCAACATCTTGACGAAGTTTCAACCAATAAAAATACTTTTGCAGTATTTCCACTGTTTTCTCTACTCCAAAATGTCCAACAACTTGAATGTAGGGCACCTCCCAAATCATCTTGGCACACTTTCTTGAAGGAACATAGAGGTGTCCTTGGTGGCATAAGAGTGTATCCTAAAGGTAAAAATTTGGAACTTGCTTCCTTTCCATAAGTGTTTGGTATGTTTTATCGAATTCTGCATCACTCTGGTAAAGATGCGACCACTTTGAAGTCTCGTGCCCATAAGAGTCAAGCACAATGATCAATTCCATGACTGGTGGTCAATTGAGGCAGTCTACATTTATTTTTCATAAGTGGGATACTTTTAGATTGTGTCTGAAAGTGTCTCACTGTGGTAAGCCACTGGATGCCCCTGCTGAGTAAGAACTACACCAATAGCATAGTCAGAGGCATCCATCTCAATCTCAAATGGCTATTGTAGGTCTGGTAATGTGAGCGCTGGTGCGTAGTAGAGGTGACGCTTCAACTCAGAAAACACCTTATGTTGGGTTTCTGTTCTGAATTTAAACAAAAATACAAAGATAACCATATACACAAAGATGCATCAAAAATAATACTTCATTTCAATAATGTAAAATACTGAAATATGCTTACAAAGAGAAATGAAAATAAACCAGCTAAGACGATGGTAGCTTATCTCTGAGAAGAGATGTGGTGGCTACACGGCCTCTGAACTGTGTTACAATGAGGCTTGAAGGCTTATTTATTGTTGAGAAACAATGAAAGACCCTAAACATCCAAAAACCTAACCCTAGAAGATGAAACAGCAAACTGTGGGCCCTGTTTGGGTAAATTGGTAAATCACCTTTCCAAGGTTGTAACTTTGGCATATGATCTCTATTTAACGTGCACAATATCTCGTTAGAATGATCTGTCCAAGAACTACAACTTTTGGAAGGGAAACATCACTCCAAGGAGCCATGTTTCTCCCAATTTTCCCAAAAAATGTTGTTTAGGGCCTCAAAATGGCTGCAGAAGTTCAGGACCCGAAAAACTGCTAAAAATAGTAAACTATGATATAATTAAGGGAACTAAAAAGTTGAAAGAAACAATGGTGGGGGTCCAAGTGGACTTGGCAGGTGGCCACCAATATCCACATGGATCATTCCTCCACCCTTAGGAAGCAATGGTCCCTATTGCATTGAGTTCCTCCATGAGATGAGGAAACTTCTGTTGAACTTGGTCCCGGGTAAGCCACTTGCCTTGGTGAAGGAGTCGGCCTGCTTTGACAACTCGATACAGTTGGATATTATATTGGTGAGTGTGTTTGATCTGTGTGTCCATGATCCAATCAATTGCAGCTTGTTCCATGCAATATGGATTTAACTCTGTGGGTGTGAGCTGTTCTCCAATGTTGGATGTGTCTAGTAATGGTGGAATGTATGGTTGAAGGTAGTCCACATTGAACACTGGGTGCAGGATAAGGAATGGGGGAATGCTGAGCTCAAATGCGTTGTCTCCCATAGCCTTGGTAATGTTGTAAGGACCATATCGAAGTGGTCTGAGTTTCTAATAGGCTCTGGTAAGGCATTCCTTTTGCAAACACAACCAGACTTTGTCACCCACCTAAAACTCGCGTGGCACCCGATGTTGATCATGTCGCTGCTTTTACTTGGCATTTGATTTCTCTAGAATGTCATGGAGCTCCTGGTGAAAATTTCGGATGCCTAATGAAGTTGTTTTCCTTATCTGTTTCGAACTAGACATGAGCCGAATCTACGTGAGTAGTTGCAAATTGCATGGCCACATCAATGGGACATAGTGGCTAGAATCCAAAGCCCACCTGAAAAGGGTCATGGCGAGTTGAGTTGTGGAGAGACTGACTGTAGCTATGCTGAACATAGGGAGGCTCTTATCCCATGTGCTTGGATGCTTTGAGTTGTACATGCACAGAATGTGTACGATCATCCTATTAACAACCTCTATCTGACCATCAGTTTGAAGATGGAAGGCTGTGGATTTAGTGAGTTGGGTGTCCAGCATCAACCAGAGACTGGACCAAAATGTACTAAGGAACCTGTTGTCTCGATCTGAGATGATAGAATGTGGGATCCCAAAGTGTACCCACACTCATTCAAAGAAGAGTTTAGCAGTGGCTTCTGCTGTGATATTCTTCTTGCAGGCCTCCATAATGGCCATCTTCAAGAACTTATCAATGACCACAAAAACATAGTCATTTCCATGCTTAGTGGAAGGAAGGCCTAACATGTAATCCATGGAGATGGATTCCCAAGCTTGACTCAAGGTAGGCAACGGGGCATAGAGGCCTTATTTCTTGATGGTAGGTTTGGCAATTGTACAAGCATTACATGATCTGATGTACTTCCTAACATCTTGTTGAAGATTCGGCTAATATAAATACTTCTGCAATACTACCACCATTTTCTTGACCTCGAAATGCCCAGCAGCCCGATTGTAGTGTGCTTCCCAAATCATCTTGGCACACTCACTTGGACGAACACAAAGGTGACCCAGGTGGCATAACAGGGCATCCTGGAGGTGAAAATCTAGAACATGCTGACCCTCCAAGAGTGTCTGGTATGTGTGGCCGAATTCTGGGTCACTTTTTTAGAGAAGTGGCCAATCAGAAGTCTCGTTCCCACAAGAGTTGAGCACGGTGGTTAATGCCATGATCAATGGTCGATTGAGGCAATCTGCAACATTATTGGTCTTGCCCTTCATATACTTTATATTCAAATGGAACTGTTACAGGTATGTGGACCATTTTTGATGGCAATCATTCTACAATTTACCTTGGGTCTATATGAACTGCAGGGTCGGTAGTCTGTGTGGATGACCATTTCCTTCCCCAAAATGTAATGCTTCCATTGTCGGAAAGCCTACACAATGGAATACATCTCTTTGTCATAAGTGGGATACTTCTAGACTGTGTATGAAAGTTTCTCACTGTGATATGCCATTGGATGCCCGTGTTGAGTAAGGACTGCCCCAATAGCATAGATAGAGGCATCTATCTCGACCTCAAATGGTTGTTTCATGTCTGGTAATGTGAGCACTCGTTCTGAGTAGAGGCAATATTTCAACTCTGTGAATGCCTTCTATTGAGATTCAGACCAAAATAATTTTTCTTTCACTCCTCCCTTGGTGACTTGACTCAAAGGCCAAGTGATATGATAAAATCCCAACCCGAACCTACCGTAGAAGTTGGTAAGACCTAGAAAGCTGCGAAGCTCTATGAGAGTGGTTAGAGATGGCCAATCCTGAATGACTTAGATCTTGGCTGGATTCACATGCACCCCCTATTCATCAATAATGTATCCCAGATACTGAACCTGGGTCATGCCAAAAGTGCATTTCTCCAAATTAGCACATAACTTGTGTTGCTGCAGTGTTTGGATAACCTATTGGATGTGGTAAAGATTCGGCCACTGTGAAGTCTCGTGCCCATAGGAGTCAAGCACAATGATCAATTTCATGACTGGTGGTTGGTTGAGGTAGTCTACAACAATATTGGTGTTGCCCTTCTTGTACTTAATGTTCAAATGGAACTGTTGCAAGTAGGTGGACCATTTCTCATGATGATCATTTTGCAACTTTCCTTTTGTATGTATGAACTGTAGGATTGCTAGTTTGTGTGGATAATTGTTTCCTTCCCCATAATGTAATGCTTACATTGACGATGGGCATGCACAATGGAATACATTTATTTGTCATAAGTGGGATAATTTTAGATTGTGTCTGAAAGTGTCTCACTATGGTAAGCCACTGGATGCCCCTGCTGAGTAAGAATTGTGCCAATAGCATAGTCAAAGGCATCCATATTAATCTCAAATGTCTATTGTAGGTTTGGTAATGTGAGAAATGGTGCAATGCAGAGGTGACGCTTCAACTCAAAAAACACCTTATGTTGGGTTTTAGATTAAAAAACCCTTTTCTTTCACTCTGCCCTTGGTGACTTGACTTAAAGGCCAAGTGATATGAGAGAAACCCAACATGAACCTGCAATAGAAGTTTGGAAGACACGGAAATTTGGGGAGCTCTAGTAGAGTAGTTGGTGTTGGCCAATCCCAAATTACTTGTATCTTGGCTAGATCCACATGCACACCCTTCTCATCAATGATGTACTCGAGATATTGAACCTGGGTCACACCAAAGGTGCATTTCTCCAAATTGACACATATTTTGTTTTGTCGCAAGATTTCAAGGACCTATCAAATATGGTGGAGATGCTCTTCCCAACTCTGGTTGAAGATCAGGATGTCATCTAAATAGACCACCACGAATGCATTGGTGAAGGGTCGCAATATATTGTCCATCAATCTCATGAAGGTTGCAGGGGCATTCGTCAACCCGAAAGGCATGACCAACCATTCGAAAAGGTCCTCCTTAGATTTGAAGGTAGTCTTCCACACATCATAGGATTCAATAGGCACCTGGTGATAACCAGACTTCAAGTCAATCTTGTTGAAATATTTGACCCCCTTAAGTTGGTCCAAAAGGTCATCAATCCATGGGATTGGCTACCTATTATGTATAGTGTTTTTGTTCAATGCCCAATAGTCAATGCAAAGTCTCTAGGTTCCATCCTTCTTTTGTACCGATACAATTGGGCTCCAACAGGGTGATGAGCTTGGTCGGATGTGCCCTTTATGCAACAACTCCTGAATATATCTCTTGATCTCATTATTCTCCATAACAAAGCATCGATAGATCAGTCCATTGGGTAGTTACATGCCTGGGGTCAAACCAATGGAGCGCTAGACCTGACAGTGTAGAGGTAACCCTGTAGGTGAGATGAAAATGTCCCTGTACTCCTCCATGACCTTTTCCATTTGTTATTGTTGTGCGGAGGAGCCCTATTGTTTCCTGAAAAACTAGTGTCTTTTCTATCTGCTAGACCCACTAAGACAGGTAGCTATCTTAGAAACAAACAATCAAAGCACTTCGAATTTCTTTTATGTATGATAGATAGGAGAGAAGCAAAGAGGGCCAACCTGGATCTTTCTCTTGACTCGTTGCTTGATTTCTCTCTCCCTTGATGGAACTTGCGACTCCTCTCCTACTTGTCCCGCTTTAGAGAATACCTGTAGAGACAAAGTAACAAAACACCATCAAAGCATCTCAATCTATAATACCATAAACAATGAAAAATCAGAAATACATTAACCATACAATTGCATTCACAAACAACAAGATTCACAAATACACGATTATATGGAGGAAAACTCAAAGAACTTACTTATAGTAGAAGAGAGGATTACAACCCAGCTGTCTGATCCAGCATCATCCTCCCAGCATCAAAGCCCTCTTCACCTCATGAAAAGCAAGATCACCCAACAATACAATGCTCCTTCTCAAAGACAAACCAACAACACTTCTTTACAAATTACAAAGTTCTAGCCTCTAGATCTCTCAGATGAGGGATCCATTTATAGATATTTGTAGAGATGTGAGCCAGCTCTAGGTTTTTTATTAGTGTCATTTCACTTGTAGTTCTTAGTTCCACTTAGAGATTTCTTGGATCTCTTACTTGTCATTTCACTTGTAGTTCTTAGTTCCACTTAGAGATTTCTTGGATCTCTTACTCATCCTTGGGAGAATTCAGAGAGGCAAGTGTCATAGAGGAAGTTTCTAGAAGATTCCATGAGCATCCACTTAGCAAACTGCCTCAGCCATTTGTCAACTCTCACTCATCGCACCCCACAAAAGGCTCTTTCAGTATGCATCACACCTGGCTAGTGTAGGAGACAGTATGCATCGCACCTTGATGAAGGAGTAGTCAGTATGGTCCAGTTTTGGCTAGTTCTGAGTGGTTTTTCAAGTGGAACTTCTGGGAATGATGTAATCAGTTGGCCATGATCGTTTAGGGTTTGAAACAACACTTTTAGTGGTTAAAGAGCCCTTGGTTTATCGACATATATGATTGGGGTTGCAGTGCCCAAATATGTCTATAACACCTATTTGGAACTTGTAGCCACAACCTTCTTCTTGCCTTGAGGAAAAATCATAAGAAGGACAAATTTCCTAGTCTGGGATATGATCTTACTACCTTGCTTTGTAGTGATCAAAGAGATGGTGGTATGTGGGGCTACCTCTAGTATCCCATACAAATTATTTCCCAAAGTAATAATCACATAGCGAGGTTTAGACTCATATACAACATGTCACTTCCACAAGTATGGTTTTCCTAATAATCCATCACAAAATTCAAGAGGAGCAACATCACACAATATCTCATCCATGAAGGGCTTGATGCCGTAGGGAAAGCGACACTATTGGCTAATGCAGAGATCTCATCCTTAGTTAAGTTATCTGATGATGTATGGCTATGGATGTGTTATCATCGGTAGGCCCCCAGCTGCTTCACAACCTCTACTAAAATGAGGTTCTTTTGGCTCTCATTGTTAACAATGAACTATAGTGGAGAAACCTTCACTCACATCTGTGAGTAGAAGGGGCATTCCCCCTCATCTGGACCTTAAGGCTTATTCTTCTAGATCTTAGTGGTGGTCACAATGGCACTAGGCTCCGCATCAATGATTTGCTTCCCTTTCTTACTCCCCTTATCAGGTTCTGACTCAGATTCAGAACATGCTTCTGAATTGGAAGCCTTCATCTCGTCCATCAATGACTTCTTGGCTCAACACTCACTTGTGTTGTGAGTGGAGCTCTTAAGGAACTCACACCATTTTCACATGTCCTTTGTCTTCGTGGTGTTGTTATTTTATTTTCACTTCGACGTTAGATTTGGTCTTTGCTCTATGGTTTGGGGGTGCCTTTTCCTTGCTTTGGATTTGTAGATCCAAAGTCTCACTTCTTCTAATTAAACTTTTTCTTAATCTTGACAGTGTATTGGTATGATATGCCAAGCAAGGAGACGTCTAGGAACTCCATCTCATCTTGGATGTGCTTGTGTAGATATTCACAATACTTGAGTACCAAATGCCACTTAGAATCCTTGATACCCAACTTTGTGTGAAGGGCATGGAAAACATTTTTGAACTTCGGCACATCTTGGTCCCTTCTTTGCTGGAGCGTGGTCCACTTTATGTACTTATCTTCATAGCTATCAACAAGGTAATATTGTTCCTTGATGATGTCTTGGAAAGAATTCCAAGTGGGTGCGATTGAAAACAGTGGGGATTCCCTCTCATCCTTTTATTCACAGTAGATTTCCTACCAGTCCTTGACGTGTGGGGCGGCTTTAAGAAGTGAAAGAGTAATATTTTCCTAATTGGAAAATTCATGAACTGAAAAATATCCTTCCAGCAAATTCAACCATTTATCTATAGCATCTACATCTATCTGGCCCTTAAATATGGGAATATCATAGTTAACTTGTACCTTAAAAGGAGTTGTGCCTCAAGAGTGGCTGCTGGATGAAGATGTGTCGCCTGTGGGTAGCCATCGAAGGATTTGAGCAAAGTTATCCATCATCGCATTCCTCTATCACTCAAGGGCTTCCTCAAGCAATATTTTGATAGGATATCTTGCAACCTCATATTTCTTTTCTTCCGCCATGGGAGGCTGTTAGGGTTTGTGAGGCTAGTCTTGCAAAGTTTCAACCAGATCGATCCCTAACTCCTTATACCCTGACCTTTTTGGGGACATGCAAAGAAAAATAGAAAAATAGAAAATCGCTCTGATACCACTGATCTGAAATTAAATAGGAATACAACAAATTATAGATATAACCATAAATACATAGATGTAGTAGAAATAACACTTCATTTCATTAATATCAGAATATTGAAATGTGCTTACAAATAGAATGGAAATAAACTAGCTTGGGTGATGGTAGCTTATCTCTAATAAGATATGTGGTGGCTACATGCCTCTTAACTATGTTACAATGAGGCTCAAGGACCTATTTATTATTTAACAACAAGGAAAAACTCTAAATAACCAAAATCCTAACCCTAGGAGATGTAACACCAAGAGTTTGTGGGTCACGTTAGGGTTAGTTGGGTAGCCAACTTCCCAAGGTTGTAATTTCATCATATTATATATGTTTGCTGCATACAATAATTTTTTGGAAAAGTCCCTTCAAGTAATACATGAGTTATGGCTGACTTGTGGCAGGTAAGCTTGATGCTGACCTCAAAAAAATGCCATTTATGGGGTCAAAACTACTCTGGAAGTTCAAAACACGAAAACATGCTAAAAATAGTAAATGATGAAATAAACAAGGAAACAAATGAAACCAGCTAGAGGTCTACATGGAATAGGCAGGTGGCCACCAATATCCATCTAGATCATCTTGGGCTCAATTTGAGATTTTAAAGCAAGGTTTTCACAGCTTGGGTTGCTAAGGAACCTCCTCCTAGTTTGAACCCCAAGTCTTTGATCACAAATAATTTGGATCTCTGGAAGTTGTTTATGTACATACCTTGAAGGATTTGAAATAATGATTCCATACAGGTAAATTTTTAATAAAAGGGTCCTTTGAGGATCTTTTAACCCAACGTTTTGGACTTCAAAGTGAGTCCATCTTTTGGGGATTGCAATTCACAATGAGGAGTTGTAATTATCTAGCTATTAATATTTAATGCTATAGATTTATTGGGAAAAAAATAATTCTTGTTAATGTCGACATGATATCCCAATTTTTAACTATTAATATTCATAATGTATAAAATTAATAATTAAATTTTAGTTTTTAATATTCTTAGATAGAGGCTTCCAAGTATTACTAAGCTCTAGACCGTCATCCATATTCATGGTGTTTATCCTTTTTCTATTTCTTCTTTTTGGATAGAACATCAAAATCTGCCTTGGAAGAACATGCATGCTCCTCTTCTCATTACATCTACGTGGAAAATGCCAAACTTATCCAAAAACAAGAACATTATTTAAAAATAAGAGTTAAACAAGCCATAGAAATAGAAAAAAGGATAACACCATGAATAGGGATGACGGTCTAAATCTTAGTAATACTTGGAAGCCTCTATTAAAGAAAATTAAAAACTAAAATTTATTTTTTAATTTTATACATCATGAATATTAATAGTTAAGAATTGGGATATCATGACAACACTAACCAGAATTTGTTTTTTTCCAAATAAATCTATAACACTAAATATTAATAGTTCAACAATTACAACTCCTCACAGGATTTTCCACACTTTTTTATACCTTGAGGTAGTTTTGGACCTTGGCGTTGTACTCATTTCTTCATCTTCATCACTTTCCTCTATTTCTTCTTGATCCAAGAATCTAGTGGCTAAACTTTCTTCTCCATTTGAGTACATGTTTTCTTTGGAAGACTTGGATTATGGTATTATTTCATCCACTATTATATCAATGCAGTCCTCAACTCTCTTTATCCTTTTGTTGTAGCATTTGTATCCTTTACTTTTGGATGAGTGACTGAGAAATATAAACTCATAACCATGAGAGTCAAACTTTCTAGGATTTTTATAATTTCTTTTGATAAAAAAATTTCTCCCAAACAACTTGTAGTGTTTCACTAATGCAGGTCTCCCCTTCCATAACTTGTAGGGAGTCTTATCACTATTAGGCCTAAATTGTGTTTTGTTTGGTAGATACATTGTTGCTTGTGTTGCTTCTCCCCAAAAGGTGTGATGTAAATCTGCTTCATCCATCATAGCTCTAGCCATCTCTTGATCTATTTTGTTCATTCTCTCTACTACTCCATTTTGTTGTGGAGTTCTAGCCACATAATATTGCATCCTTATCCCATGCTCTTCATAGTATTATTCAAACTATCTTGAAGTGTATTATTCCCCTTTATCTCATCTCAAGCATTTGATCTTTAGATCTTTGTCATTTTCTACTTGAGCTTTAAATGCCTTAAAATGTTTAAGAGCTTTTGATTTTTCTTTTAAGAGCATGATCCATGTGGCTTTGGTAAAATCATCAATAAGAAACATAAAATAATTTTCTTCACTTGGGATTTTTGTCCTAGTTGGGCCATGGATACTAGCGTGAATTAGCTCTAGAGGTTTAAATGATGACAATTCCTTTGCCTTGAAATGAGTCTTGGCTTGCTTACCAAATTGAAAAGAACGTGCAGATTGAATTATCAGGCCTTGATAGTGTTGGCAATCATCTTGTGGCTCCTATCTTGCTAACTTTTATCAGACTGTCAAAATTCATATGACCAAGTCTCCTAGTTAGGTTTTATTTGTCTTGCTCAAATAGCAACCTACTTTGGAGTCATCAAACACATATACATTATTGTGAGTTCTGATTTCTTTTCCCACCAGCTTTCCATTCTCTTCATTTTCATAGCCTTTGGATTGAAAGGCCACATTATAGCCCTTATCATACATCTAGCTTACACTAAGGAAGTTGTGCTTGAGACCCTCTACATACGTGCATTTTGATCTTTAGTATTTTCATCAAGACTGACTATGCCCTTACCCTTAAGTTTTACTAGATAATTATTATCAAACATGACATTGTTCCCCCTGTCCTTTTCTTTAAGAAAGAGGAATTTACTTTTATCCCCATTCATATGTTTGGAATAGCCACTATCCACATGCCATCTATTTTCTTGATTATATGCTGACAGAGCAAGTCCACATTCTATGTTATTTCCATACTTACGTTTCCAATTCCTCTTATCCTTTGGAAAGGATCGCTGCTAAGAATTTTGGGATTTGGATGAATACTCAAATTGATTTTTCATTCACTCGCATTGTGCCAAAAATTATTACATTTGAAGCATTTAACATCATCCATTAGGGGAGAGAAGGGATTTTTATTTATGGGAGGAGAGTTTGAGATCTAAAATTTTGATACTTATTGTATCTGAAATTTTCATCTATTTCAACTTTGACTCTTCTATAATCAATAGCTTTATGTCTGAAGATATGACATTTATAACAATGACCATAAAATAAATTAGAGTACCTGAAGTTGGAAAGTTCATGAGTTTGTACATCGAGGTACATATGTTGTCTTGTTGATTGATTCATTCTCCTTTGGTATGATTCCTTTGATAAGTTGGAATTCTTGTAGTGATGGGTTCCTCTCTTTCTTGCTACCTTTTTATATTTGTTGATTCTTTCTTGAAGCACCTATGCATAGCTCTGAGGTTCCTCAAATCCTATAGACCTGAAGTTCATATTTCTCATAGAAGACTCATGTGATCTAGAATATCCCAGAACTGTATTGTTTCCTAGATACCTTTGAGTGTTCATAATATGTTCTAGCTTTATATATCTTTCCTCTGTATGCACTCAATATTTTTCTTGGCACTGTGATAAGTTTTGCTAGTGTTGTAGGGAATTTGACCTTACCAATCGAGAGGGATTTTTTTATCAGTTTGCAAAAACAATCTATTTGTTTTATGGTTATATCAATGCATGCATAATGAAATTTCCTGCTTAGCGTCATGGTTGTCTACTAAAAATATTAGATGGATTTGTTCTCTATGTTTACTGGATTCTCTACGTACATGGTATTTATATGGTTGTTGGTTATGCTTCATTGACAAAGAAGTGAAAGCATTTTTTTGCCAATATTTTTTGTTGATGACTAAGTTATTTTTTACTTGGCTATAATATTATTTAATAGACTTATTATTATTTATCATGGCTTCTTGATAATTTCCAATATTACATAATTAAAAAAACAAAGACACAAGTCTCATTCTCTTGTTAACTGATATACAATACAATTTTTCTTTCATTGCAATCATATTCCATTAATCTATAGTTTCAATTTCCCTAATTCTATGAAGTTAAGGATCTAACTGCCCTAGTTGCCAACATATTATCTTGACCTGGAATCTAACCCAAAATCTCCCCAACTCATTGTCTAGAATTTCCACTATTTATATAGAAGAAAACAACATTATTGAAGAATAGATGATCATCATATTTTCCTATTTCTTTTTTTTTTTTAGTCTCGACTTTAAGGAAGTGGGTTTGTTTTTCTAGCTATTGATTTTCATCAACTGGGTTGGAAACTAACCCAACTCTGACCAAAGTGTGTGACTCTTTATTTATGTTGGTTTTTTAAGTCAAATTTTAAGTTTTTTTGAGTTTCCCCTTCCTACCGAGTCTTCCATTTAAAACACTATTATTCATTTTGTAACATAATGTACTTAACTTTGTAGAATCATACCAATGCCTCATCAAATATGGTCATAGATCTAAAACATAAAATGAAACATAAGTTAATCTATCTGATACGTATCTATTTTTCACTTATTCCAAGGGAGCATAAAAGTAATTAGGAATGCAATTCTCCACTCAACCAATGAGATCAGTATTTAATATTGCATTAACCCTTGATCTTGCTTCACACCCAGAGCAGTTTCAAAACAATAAATTATACAAAAATGTTTTCCCTAAGGGAAACTAATCCCAAATAGACTTAGCCAAGGGTTTAAAATTTGAGCATCCAAACTTCAGATGGACCCCACTAGCCAATCAACTCTAGATTCCCTTGATGACAATGTCTTCTCAGACTTCTACTATCTTTTTTTCTTTCCTCTCCTTTTGCCTGAGGTTCTTCATACCCTCTTGGATTTATTTTGGATGTTTTTGTTCACAAGGAGGAGCTTGTGTAGGTAGCCACATTACCCATAACTGTCCAACTACTTGGGATGTGAGCTTCTCTACCATTTCTTCTCGATATGATTTTCTTCATGGTCCATGCATATTAAAGCATTAGAAAATAAATAAAATGATATATAAATATATTGTCTACCTCCCTACAAAAAGTAAACAGTCCTTTTAACGTAGTAAGTCAATATTTACAAAGGTGACCAAGGGACATTAGAAATGTATTGTTTAATAAAATATTAATAATTTTAGTGAAAGAATAATTGAAATATTTACATAAAAAGTGGATGATAATATTAAACAAAATTATCATTTATTAAGGAAAATAAATTTAATCCTCTCTTTTTTTGTACACTTGGCAGTTCCTTTCTATTCCATTTAAAAAATAGGCAAGTTTTACATCAATATCCAACATGATTAGATAGCCTCAACCTGCCAACTGAGAAACCAGGTATGTTGGCCATATGGCCACATTATATGCCATCCAAAATCTAAAGAGTCTGAGAATGTCTAACAAAGCTATATAAACTTGATTATCTTTAAATCTCCTATTAACTATATATCTATAACAAAACAACAAAGCCTACGAATGAGTCATTGATACATATCAAAATTTAAGAAACCAAACTATGTCGATTAGACTTATACTCATCAGACGAGTTTATGTGCATCAGGTCTTTAGCACTAGACCCCAACAGTTCAGTCTGAGGAAGGAAGGTTGTATGCTTCTTTATGCACTTGAGGCAAGCATTTTGTTGTTGAATCTAACATTGGATAAGTTGAAATTCCCTGTGGATTTCCTGAAAATTTGTTTTTGGCTTAGATGTTCCTGCAATAGAGGTAGACAAACATTTTGCCACAAATTTTTTCACCATCCAGTATAGATAAATTGTTTGATAAAACTTGGTGTACCGGCCTATGGAATGGCCCAAGTCTGGGACAAGATCCTACCATTCATCCATCTCCAACTTTTTGTTCTCGGCCTACTACTTTGATTTAGTCTCCCACCCTGATATTAACTAATGAATATTAGGTTGTGTATTGGCCTAGTATGTCTGGGAAACCTAATTAATTAATTTTGTTTTATTTCAATGACCCCAACCCTTGGTTAGCCATGGTTGTGGCTCACATCCACTACACCCCTATCCACAAACCTGACTCTAGCCATGGCCTCCCCATGCTTTGTTCCCTCTACTCGAGGAGGGTCACGCTATGAGATTATGTTGCAGACTAAAAAGATGATAGAGAAACAGATACTCAAATGCCAAGACCACTATCACTGAGGACCTCGTCCTCACTAGAGACCAACACATAGTAAGGTGGCCTAGTGTAGGGTCCCAATAGATTCGAGGAATATTCGGTTCTATGATAGAGAAACTTTAACAACCCTAGTAAAAAATCCATGTAATAAAGTTAATAAAGGCAAAATAATAATGAAGTTCATGGGACACTTATTCCAAGCTAAATGTTGGGAAAAACATCCTAGTGTGGATGTTCATTTGGTTTATTTGGCTAAAGAAATTGGCAAAGGAAATGGAAAAGGCTTTGGAAAGTCAAGCGGCAATAATTGACATTTTATTTATGAAAATATTGGAAATAGGAGAAAAGGAAGTTGAAAGGTTACGCGTTGCATGTGAGGAGGAAAATAAAGGAAAATAATGGAAAATTGAAGGAATAGAAGCCTCATTAATAAAAAGGCTTCTGAAGATCAGTTCACAACCTTTTGTCAGTTCAGTTTTGGAGCTCTCTCTCTCTACTCTCTCTCTCTCTCTCATACTCCTTGACACCTAGAGCATTCTTGGAGAACTCTAGAATTGGAGGAAAGAAAGCAAAGGAAGGACAAGAAAGCAAGAGGAAGAAAAAGATCAAGTAAGGAAGAATAGGATCAAGTGGCTACAGTGGGATTACTTGCAGGTATCGAGTTGCATGTATGATTTCCTTTCTATTTTTGGCATGCATGGTACATGAATGTGTGTTTTTGGTTCTCTTGTTGTCATTAGCATGGGTTTTGTCAAATGTGGAAGTGGTCTTTAGCCTTGCCTTACCATTTCTAGATAGCCATGGTATGATAGGGTTCTCTTGTTTTGGTTGACATAGATTGTCGGATGGATTCAAAGTTGAGTGGGGTGGTATCAAGATTAATCACAAGGCCTAGGAATCCTGGGATGGGATATATGGTAAGGCCTGATTGTCAATACCCTTGATTGGGCTTAGGAATCCCTTGACCGGTAATGGCGGGATACAAGGTAAATCCCTAAGTTTGGTGACATCGTAGGCGTAGGAATCCCTTGATCGATAATGGTAGGATACACAATAAATCTGAGAGGTTGAGACAGACAAATTCTTCATGGTTTAGGTGGAGAGATTTGGAGGCATCCATGCTTGTATAGGCCTAGTGATCTAATGGGGTTGCAGTAAATCATGGTTGTATTGATGAGTGTTTCATGCCTAGGAATCCCTTGGTAGGATATACAGTAAATCATGTGGAAGCCCTAGTTGGTCTTGCTACGAGTCCCACTCTCATTCTTGGACGAGGGTGATTGGTTGAAAGAATTATTTGGTTCAACCAATCTATGGTCGAGTGGTTTGTGGAATTCCTTGGCTTGGTTTGCTGAAGATTTCATTAATAATAACTCTTTCTCCTTTGGTATTTCATGTGTAAATGTACTTGTTCATATGTGGGCTTATGGTTTTTATATCCTTGTTATTTTTGTTGGTTATTGTTGAGATATGTAACTAGGTTCGGACTTCATAATGACATGTGTAATCATGGTTTTATGTAATCAACGTAAAGAAGAAAATAAAATTACTTTTTAATGCTCAAGTCATGGGTTTCATGCTCAAGGAATTTTATTTTATATTTAAGGCTCCCATTGTGAGCCTTTAGACTTGGTCATCATGTCATTAAGTCTAATGAGTCAATTTCAAATATTGAAGACCCATTTGTGCATATTATACATTGTAAAAAGAGAAATTATTTGATTCATTAACCCTCCAAGAACACGTACAGTATCTCCTTGAGGCCGGCCTACAAAAGGGAATAAAGATGGTTCCGAAAGAACATGTTTCCTAGGCACAAGATCAAATTACCCTATATCACATGGACAGACTGCTATATATAGAGTGAGCTCAGCTTCACTTAGGATAGAATTCAGTCAAGCATCTAAAGCAAAAGAAGGAGTGTGAGAATCACAAGGAGAGAATTCTCATAACTAGTAAAGTGGAAGGCAAGAGGAGTGAAAAGGTTTAGCATTTATTTGGGTAATTTCTCTTCACATGTGTGGCAAAAATTAGGGTTTCTGTGATAGGGTTATAACAATCCCTAGAGAATCCATTAAGGAATCCACCAAACACCATTATTGCTAGCCGAAGCCTCAAGAAGAAGTCTCCAAGTCAAGAAAAGAAATAAAGGCTCTCCAAACTACCTCAAATCAAGCTCACACATGCGAATCGCAGAAGTACAATAAGACCGAGAATTGTAGGACTATGGTAGAAGGTCAAAATATTAGAGTAGACAAAATCTATAGTGCTAGAAGTTAGATTGGCTATTGTTGACTTGGGCAAGAAGAAAAAGTAGTGAAGAAGGGTCTTCTGACTTGGTCTTGGAGAGGATGATAGGTCAAGGGTCTTGGTCTTGGTATTCTTCAATTGAAGTTTCTGTAAGAAGAATAATTTGTTTAGTTTTTCCTCTCAAGTTGTAGAGGTTTTGGCCCTGGCTGATCACCTACATCTTGTGTCAGTTGTCTCATTATTGTTTATGGTTTGGTATTTGTTTGATGAAAAATAACACTATAATAATATAAGTCAAAGAAGAACCTAATTTAAACATGTAAAAGGAATTCACAGGAAGTTATCATCAAAGACAAATCACCTAATATTCATGCCCTATATTTCTTAACATGGAATTAGAGCTAAGGTAACAAATAAAGTAAGGGAATCTCATCAAGAGATACTCAAGAATTCATGGATTGGATCTCTAGAAGGGCATCAAAGAAAATCTAACAGATGATCTCATTCTAAAAGCATCTTGAAGTCAAGATCTACAAGGAAGTGTCAGAACCCTAGATCGAAGAAGAAGTCTTCACCATAAGAAGCCTTGGGATCCTCGCTCAAGTCATCATCAAAGGAAAGGACCTTAAAGACCCTATCTCTACTCAAGAAAGGGATGACTTTGATTTGAAGCATATTGAAGACTACTCATCCAAGGGTAGATAGATCAAGGGCATTGTCATCGTCAAAGATATCAAGGAAATCTCCCTCTCTTTGAAGCAAATGATTCCATCTCAAAGGAAAATCCTTATCCTTGAAGAATATCATCCAAGAAGTATCAATATAACATCAAGAAGTCATTAATAATCATCAACCAAGGGATCAAATTGAAGAGATCATCTTATTTTGACAAGTATGTATCTTTATTTCTATAATTAAATTTAGTAAAATGACTTCATTTGTAAGAAGAAAAATAAGTTGGTTGGGTCATCAAACTTCCTTGCATGGAAATGGAGGATATACTTAATCCTCAAGGAAAATGAATTTATTGATCATTTCAATGGAAAAGTCTCCAAACCATCTAAAGGGAAATTACTATCTAAATATATCAAAAAGGATCTAAGGGCTCAGAGGATTCTTATATAGTCCATCAAGGATTCCCTCATCCCCTATATAGTATAGTTGGAGACATAAAAAGGGATATATGATAAGATAATAGAACTATTCTATAAAAGAACACTAGGAAAAATCATATCAATAAGATATGATCTATGCAAATTGAAAGTATCAAAGAATGAAGGGATATCTATATGTCTCACAAAATCATCTCTAGTAAGGAATCAACTTCAATATCTAGGAGAGATGATATCCGATAAAGAAACGATTACCATTGTTCTAAATACTCTAGCTAGTGAATAGGGAAACCTTGTATCAAAGGCCTATTAACAAGAGAAAGTTATCCCATTCAATAATTTGTGGTCACTATGCAAGATTGAAGAAAACAAGTTGAAGGAAAAAATTGATACAAGATCAGATGAGCAGGGTCAAACATTTGTTTTCATGTCAAGAAGAAAAGGGATATTTGGTAAGGTTGGTCCTCAGAAAAAGAAGAAGATCAATATGTCACAGATCCAATGCTATGGATGTCAAGGATATGGGCACTTCAAGGGATATTTTCCTAAGCTCAAGAAGTAAAGAAACAAATGATTAAGGGAAGGATCCCACTTCATTGAAGAAGTGGAAGAAGATGAAAAGAAGGAATTCAACATGGAGGAAGTAAAAGGTATTTACTATTGTTAAGATAGGTCTTCCTCACCTAAGTTATTTTCAAGCTCATGTTGCAAAATAAAACTATCATGGTAGGAATCATTAGAAGCATGATAGTATGCATCATGCTAGGAGATGGCATCATATAAGCATACGATTGAAAGAAAGGTATCATGACATCATCATAATGAAGCATGAAATATAGCTTAAATAGACTTCTATGGTTGTCATGTATAGAAAAATGTAGCTCTTGGTAACCTCATTAGGAGCATAAGTAGAACTTATGGGAAAAGGAAAGTCATCTAGCATAGAGCTTATCATACATCATTCAAAAGGAGCATTTGCAGGATGAAGACGATCAATATCCTCCATTGGAAGGTTCACCTTCTAGAAGAAGAAAATGTCCTGCCAAGAATTCCAATGGATATGGGATTCATGGAATGATGGTATGATATCGAAAGAAGTGAAGCGGGCCAAGGAACTGAAGTTATTCTAATCAAGGAAGTTGTTGAAGGAAGTCTATATGACCTAAAAGGATAATGAAGTATGTATGCTTGTATTTGATACAATAGAATCATATCATATAATTGTAGGTAACATGGATAAATGCTCTATCTCAAGAACATGATCAAAAGGAAGGATCTCTTCCTTTGAAAGGATGTAGGAAGGAATGGATCACACATTTCATAGATGAAATCAACTTAATATGTCCTCATACGAAATATGAGGTGGTTGACAATATTTGTAGGAACTCTAATTATAAGTTCCTGGAAAGGAAATGTGTGAAGAAAGAAAGAGATCATGGAATATGAAACTGTGGAGAAATATACCAATATCCAAGGACTAAAATATTTGACTATGATATCTCCATGAAAGATACGAAGACCTTGATGAAGTATGAAAAAGAAAGAGACCCTTCACATTATATATATTTTGGAGTAATGCAATATATATGCAGGATGTTGATGCTCACATGAAGATGTCATGATGAAATACCATCACAAAGATAGTTTTAACGTTCATTTCCTATTTTTTAAATAATATTTGGATGGGATTATGCAGGGTTTCCAAGGAAAAGTTGTGGATGTCTTTCACAACTTATGCCCATGTAGCAGGATGAAACATCCTTAAGGAAACATGGCATGAAGAAGGAAACATGGCATTAAGGAAGACCAGATATGAACAATGGATCACTTTCCAATGAAAGTAATAATGGCATGACTAACTCATGGATGAAAGTGATGGATGGTTTATTCCCTACGAAGAAGCTGTGAAAGATGTAGACTCTATGACAAAGAAGAAATTCATGAAATCAAAGGAAGGACTTCTACAAGTAGTTGGTTGTCCCATGATCTCCACCTAAAGAATTTCTAGAAGCAAGTCCCTAGTCAAGAGGGAGCTTGGACAAGTCCCTGATTTTGAGGGAGCTTGGGTACATTCCTTTTATGGAATGGATTGGTCATCCCTGGTTAAGTGGGAGTGACAGATATGGCTCTCTAATTCATGTGTGATGCAGTAGACTGAGACTAACAACCATAAGTCTTAGTGAAGGCCATGGAGAAAGATAGACACACCATTCTTGTCTTCACCTTGGAAGACAGAATGGAGGATTGTGTAAACATATGGCATTTGATTCTCTTTAAGGATGAGTTAGGTCATCCAAGATAAGAGTAGTCATAGAGGACCGATATTCCTTGAGGATTGGGAATCCAAGATAAGAATAGTCCTGATGGAACACACTTTGAGAACTCAAGTAGGGTAATTTTGAGAGAGACAATTATGAAAGTGTCTATAAATCATTGGTTTCGTCAACATTCGGCCTTGATCTTGTGGAGAGAGAAAGTGGTTAGTTAAGGCCTTTCTATGTGACAATGTTAGATAATATGATGTTATACAGATGGGTTACCAATCCAACCCTTCTTATGAGAATTCTTCATATTGATAATGTCCGAGTACCTTGTATGGATTATAAATACCTCCCTAGTTAACAGGGAGTGTTGAAATATGTAACTAGGATTGGTCTTCATAATGACATGTGTAATCATGATTTTATGTAATTGATGTAAAGAATAAAATTAAACTATTTTGTAATGCTTGATTCATGGGTTTCATGCTCAAGGAATTTTATTTTATAGTTAAGGCTCCCATTGTGGGTCTTTAGGGTTGGTCATTATGTCATAAGCTATAATGAGTCAATGTCAAAGATTGAAACCGATTTGGGCATATTATACATTGTGAAAAAAGGAATTGTTTGAGTCATTAACCCTCCAAGGCCATGTCACAAGCTCTCCTTGAATTCAACCTACAAAATGGAATAGAGATGATTTGAGAAGAGCATGTCGGCCTAGGCACGAGATCAAGTCGACCTATAACACATGGAGAGACCACTATATATAGAGTGCTCTTAGCTTCACATATAATAAATTTGGTCAAGCATCTGAAGAAAGAGAAGGAGTGTGAGAATAACAAGGAGAGAAATATTATAACTAACGAAGTGGAAGGTAAGAGGAGCAAAAAGGTTTAGCACTATTTTGGGTAATTTCTCTTCACACGTGTGGCAAAAATTATGGTTTTTGTAGTAGGGTTATAATAGTCCTTAGAGAAGCCATTAAGTAAGCCACCAATCATCATTATTGTTAGCTTAATCCTCAAGAAGGAGTTTCCAAGTCAAGAGAAGAACAAAAGGGTCTCCAAACGACCTCAAGTCAACCTCACATGTGCAAATTGTAGAAGTAGAGTAAGACCTTGAACTGTGGGACTGTGGTAGAAGGCTAAAATGTTGGAGTAGCTGAAACTTATAGTGCTAGAAGTCAGATTGACTATTATTGACTTGGGAAAGAACAAAAAGCGGTGAAGGAGGGTCTTGTGACTTGGTCTTGGAGAGGTTGATAGATGAAGGGTTTTGGTCTTGGTATTCATCAATTGAATTTTCTATAAGAAGGAGAATTTGTTTGGGTTTCCTCTCAAGTTGGAGAGATTTTGGCCATGGATGATTGCCTACATCTTGTGTCTCTTGTCTCATTATTGTTTATGGTTTGGTAGTTGTTTGATTAAAACTAACACTATATTAATCTAAGTCAAAGAAGAACCTAATTTAAAGAAGTAAAAAGAATTCACAAGCAGTTATCATCAATGAGAAACCACCTAACCTTCATGCCCTAGATTTCTAAATAGTTATATGTTCATTATAAGTATGGTTTATGACAGACTTTCGTTATGGATCTCATCATGATTTGATTAGTACATGAGATGTGAATGAATATATGCCTTAATTATATGATAATGCATCTATTGTGATAAGTCATAAATCCTTCTAAACGAATCTCAGATAAGTATGAGACCCCTATGCTATTGTTATGACCTGTAGATTTCATATTTGTGATATGTTTGATGAAATTCTTGTCATGGATAGTAGGGGTCTATTCAAGCCCTTGTACTAATTTTTGAATTAGTAGCTTTAATTCATGTTTATTTAATATTTCTTTAAGTTTCATGAAGTTTTGGGCAGTGGCCTGAGTCATGGCCCTAAAAAAGTGGCACAAAATCTGGGGTCATTGGCACAAAACTACCTGAAAAAGGCCATAGTCACTAACATGCATTGTTGTGGGAGCGATTAGAGGGTCTCATTCACATGCATGTCTTTTCATGCGAGCGATTGGGGGTCTAGGTTAGCAGAAAGACAAGTTGTCTCAGGGGTTAGGCACTTGAAAGAATTGGTTGTCTCCTGAAGGGTCTATAGTGCTTGAGTAAAGTCAGATTGGGTTTATTTTTTTGGTTCCACTTCCTTAAATATACATGGGGATTTGAATCACATCATAGTAGCCTCTCATCACATGTTTACCCTATTGGACTGGTTAGCTTGGGTAAATGTGGGAGGAGGGTGTTATAGAGTGGTATCAAAGCATGGTTCACCCCTTGGACTGGATGGTCATAATATGTTGTTCATGCATACATGTCGATTACATATGTGTTATTGATGTTTTTGATTTATGTGCTTGTTGTGTATGCATGGTGGAGATCATGGTTGTTGTTATGTCACCATGTGAGATTTGATGGTTTTGTTGTTGGATGTGGTCATCGTGAGTGTACGTCAGTTATGCACTTGTTATGCATGTCAATATTTATAAATCATTATGAATAAATTAACATGGTTATAGTTGTCGTGCATGAGATCATGGTGTGTAGTTGGTATGGTCATGCATTGATAAATATTCCAAACATCCCTTTAAGATATAAATAGACTCACCAATTTCCAAAATCCATAAACCTAAAAAAAAAAATTAAAATACATTAATAATAAAATGGTTATATATGTTAGGTAAATAGAAAAATTGGCCTATGAAAAGTGAAATATATTTGAATCAGTAGATAAATGTATTAAACACTTTTCAATATTTTAAATAATTTTATAATTTATGGCTAAAAAATAATTTTTTTATTAAGTTTAAATGATAAATATATCTTAATGTCACAAATATGGTTAATTGTTTTTTATAATTATTAATTAAAACATTTTTGTGCCTAGAAGTGCTCTCTAATCAGATATGGTAGAGATCTTGTAATGTTTTGAATTAGTCAAATTGCAAAAAAATAAAAAATAAATATTAAATTAAATTAAATCTTTATAATTATTAATTAAAATATTTTGACTCCATCAAATAACAAAAAAACAAAAGGCTCACTCTAACTTATAGATGAAATGGTTTTTTTCACAAAATTATTTCTCTAAAACTTATTTTCCGACTGTTTTAATATTATTGGATCCCAGTTGGGATTTGAAACGTTGAAGCAAAATAAGTTTTACTATGGATTCTCCGGTAACTATGTCTAAAGATATATACCACAGATGTCTTAAATCCAGAAACATTATTTCTAGTTAATTTTAACCAAAATTTGGTAGATATTTTTTAAAACTTTTGTTTAATCGGTAGAAAGCCTAGGTGGTTTTTGAGAGTGCTGAATCTATTTATGCCTTTCAAAATGTATTTTAAACATCAAAAATGTATTTTAAACAACAAAAAATCATGTTCTTGTTTGAAATTATATCACCATTGAAAAAGACTATTTCTTCTAAAGTTAGACTAAGTCAAAAAAGAAACAAAAACAAAACAAAATAAAATAAAAATTAATAGCCCCGAGGGATAGCTCAATTCGTTGAGTTCCCATTGCTAACTACCTTATCAATTGGGAGGTCACCCTTGGGGTTAGGCCAATTAGTAATTATAATTATAAGTAATGTAAAGTAAACATTTTAACAAGGTAAAAAATTAATAATTATAATTATACATAATGTAAAGTAAATATTTTAACAAGATAAAAACAAAATAACCTTAGGAATATGCCCCATATAAAGTAAACTTTTTAACGAGGTAAAAAATTAATAATTATAATTATAGGTAAACATTTTAACAAGATAAAAATAAAATAACCTTAGGAATATGCCCCATGGAAGGTCAGGGAGAGGTGACCTGATTCCTAAGGAAGAGGGATCACACACTAACAACATGATTGATGTTGAAGAAGTAGATATAAGTTGCATACTTTGACAGTGCAACTACAAACATTTTAACAAGGTAAAAATAAAATAACCTTAGGAATATGCCCCATGGAATGTCACGAATATGTGACCTAATTCCTAAGGAAGAGGGATCACACAGTAACAAGATGATTCATGTTGAAGAAGTGGATATAACTTGCATACTTGGATGGTGCAGCTATAAACATTTTAACAAGGTAAAAATAAAATAACCTTAGGAATATGCCCCATGGAATGTCAGGAAGAGGTGCCCTGATTCCTAAGGAAGAGGGATCACATAGTAACAAGATGATTGATGTTGAAGAATTGGATATAAGTTGTATACTTTGATAGAGGGATCACACAGTAACAAGATGATTGATGTTGAAGAAGTGGATATAAGTTGCATAATTTTAACAAGGTAAGAATAAAATAACCATAGGAATATGCCCCATGGAATTTCAGGAAGAGGTGACCTGATCCCTAAGGAAGAGGGATCACACAGTAACAAGACGATTTATGTTGAAGAAGTGGATACAAGTTGCATACTTGGATGGTGCAGCTACTGGCCTAAATTCCCAAGGAAGAGGGATCACACAGTAACAAGATGATTGATGTTGAAGAAGTGGAAATAAGTTGCATACTTGAATGGTGTAGCTACTGGAAATGGAAATTATAGTGGTGGGGTTGTGTTATATTTACAAGAATCTCATATTTTCAAGTTGCAAAGTGGTTTAGGGAGGGGTTCTAATAATTATGAAGAACTTCTTTAGCCTCAAGCTTTTGCTCATGTTTACATCAGAAAAGGACACTCCCTCATTATAGATTTTGGTGATTCAATGATTGTTGTTAATTGGTTCAATGAGATGTAGAACTATGACATTCACACACTCAAGCCTATTTTGGAGGTTTTACATAAACATTTTTTTAATCATTGTCAACACATTTATAAGGAACTGAATAAAGATTTAGACACCCTCTCTAAGGTTGGCACTTCACAAGCCTTGGGAGTTTAAAATATGAGTAACCAAATGAATGGAGCTACCTCATAATATCTCCATACACCCTTCATTAAAGGATTACAAGTTGATGACTCATGATGAGTTTTTCTGTGATGTTTCTTTTGATATGGGTACAATGTTTAATTTATTCTGGGGATTATTATTGTACTCACTTTTAAGTAGATAAGAGGAAAAATACTAGGTTGCATAGTGTTCTTTAATTAATGGAAGGGTTAGATGTAACCTCCACCTTGGTTTCTAAACACTCAATTTCATTTATAAACTAGAAGAGTTTGCAACAACCTACCAAGATTCCCTCATTTTCATTTATAAAAAATAAAGTTTGTAATAGACTGCCAAGATTTAGACTTCTAGTCACTAGAAAATCAAAGTAACTACACATGAATCATAGATACATATGAGATTCCTTTGTGTCCGCGACACCTTTAATTTCAATAGATATTCCAATATCAATATAGTGCATATTTCTCAGCATTTGTGGAATGAATTGGAAGTGTCATTTTCATTATAAATTTAAACAGTGGTATAGATAAGATTCATGCCAGTGTAGATTTATATGTCACATTAAATTATTGTACACTTAACCCATAATTGCAATGAAATTGTAAGAACAAGTTGTACAAACTCATGTATATAACACTATTCAGAGGCCAAGAAAAGTAACTGTAAATAAGTGGGTAATTATTATAATGTTGAACTACTGTAAATAAGTGTATAACCATTATAATGTTGAACTTTAATGTCTCGCATTAAACTATTCATTTTTGGGAATCTTTCATTTTCATAGCAACTTCGTAACAGGTTATTCAACATTGATAACTTTGAAGTAGGTTTCTATTTATTTGAATTTAGCTTTCTTGCTCTCTAAGATGCTACAATCTAGTGGTTGTTGTCTCATGGTGGTCTCATGGGAACCTCATCTCAAGAAGCTAGGAAAGAGGAGGGGGGTTAAGGGGAAGCAGCCCATGTTCTCTTGCTTATGGAGTTTTTGAATTTTATTTTTGCTTTAGGCATTGTCTTCACATGTATTATATTATGCAATTTTCTTCTGTTGTTGAATATGGTTAGAGCTAATAGTATAGATTTTAGGCTAAAATAAAATTTATATTTCCAGTTGTTAATAAGATCACATGTCTATAATTCGGTGGTGTTCTTTATATGATCAGATTTGATAGTTATTTATACTCTTTTTCAACTATGTTAGTTTTTGCAATGTTTATTTTTCAAACATGATTCAGATAGGACACAATCCATTTGACAAAGTTGTGTCACTTTTTTGTTTATCACAATTTTCAACAATCAGTTATTTGACACATAGTTCTGTACTTAGCAACACATTTCTATTAATTCTACATAGCATCATTTGGTATAGATAATATGGTTATAATGTTTCTAAATCCTAGTTTATCTAGTGATTCAATTGTCAATACTTGTTTCAAATAATTGTTTTATGTATATTGCATTTGGAGAGCAAATTATTGCATATTGAACATGATTTGTCCCTAACTTTTCTTTTAATTAAAAAGTTACATGAGATTTTATTTGTTCGATTGTTTAGGAGGGTTGCATCTACTGGTTTCACAATGCACATTTGTGACTCAATTATTACCTTTCTAATGATCATGTTATTTTTTTAGTTAATGTTGATTTTCATTTTTCACATGATTACAATGACAAATCTCAAAAGGTTAATCAAAACCATCAGGCTCTCGAGGTTGCTCCCATATTTTTATTGGATTGCCTTGTTTGTATACCTTAAGAATTTCACATCTTTGCTGCAAATATAATTTTTTTGGAATTATTCCTCCTAATTGTTGAAACACCAATAAACCAACTCCAACCTATACATACAATGTTGAAAATAACTACAATGATTCTCATAAACAATTACTTACAATTTTTTGTAAATTATATTGTTAAGAGATTTCTACTTGCAATAATGTGCATATCTGAATTGGAATAAGTCCATTATTCAAACCTTAGGAATAATATCTAACTTTTCCTTCTTAGACAATTAAATGTGAATGACATAACTCGTGTTGATAAGTTGAGACTTGCTACAAATACTTAAAATTATCAAGGCAAATTAATGGCTATAGAGATGATATCCATGTTCTCTATCTTTTCACATCCAATAATAAATTGATCTCTTATATTTTTGACAATAATTAGATGCCTATATGGATCTGCTAAAATGGAAACCTATAGAAGAATATCCATTAAGGAGAGAGGCTAGAAATTGACACCCATTTTGTATGCATGTTTCCATGGAAGTAGTTCCACATCAACATCTCAAACATTCTCTATGTTGAATGATCTCTACACTTTCAACTACATGACATGGGTTAGATATTCCTGAGCAGAATCTGTTGGATTAAAACAATAACATGGAAGACATTAAGGAGATTAGTGGCCAATTATAACTAGTGGCAGTCTCATACTTTAGGAACTAAAAAGGGCCAAAACAGTAAAATATTTACACGGGAATACTCTTTTGCGGTCCTAAATATATTGTCTTTTGTACAAGATCTACAAAATGTACAAGTCAAAGTCATCTGACACCACAAGAAGGCCATACTACAATATCATTAGGAAAATATTTGTTTAGTGGTTGTATTGATGATCACTACCTACTTGATGGGATCCATACATCAAATTTTCCAATAGTACCTACTGGGCATGCCTCTGTTGATAAATACAATTTCAAGCCTATTAAAGAAAAGATATTTGAAGCCAAGATGACTAATGTTTTCCACTATGGATACGTTATTAATCAAATATTGAAGGGAAGCATTTACTTGAGCTTTTATTCTCTTATAAGCATAGACTTTCTCTTGATATTCATTCTTACTGCAATAGGAAAAGTATGGTCTCTAAATCAAATGCCAAAAAAATCGAAGAAACCCAAAAGACTAAAGTGGAGATTTCTTGTGCAACAAAACATTCTATCAAAAAGGAAGGGGATCGCCAGCCCAGGGTAGCTAGAAATGAGAAAGCTAATGACCAAGGTGTTATTGTCAAGACACTTGCATTAAAACAAATTTTAATCTTTGGGGAGCAGAACATCTTACTACAACAGGAAAAATCTGACCTCTAAATAAATGCAAAAAAAATGGAAGAAGCCCAAAAGACTAAACTATATATTTCATGTGCAACAAAACATTCTATCAAAAAGGAAGGGGATCGCAAGCCCTAGGTAGCTAGAAGCATGAAAGCTAATGACCAAGGTGTTATTGTCAAGCCACTTGCATTAAAATTTTAATCTTTGGGGAACAATACCAAAACCATATGCAAGCAGCACCGTCACAGTCAATAAAGTCAGAGATTGGGTTTGGGTTTGAATGTGCTTCACATACCACAAAAAAATAATGCCCCCACATTGACATAACAAGTTGGCTATGTATTTATACTATTATGTTATTTTCCAAAACTTCTTACTAGTGGATATGGAATGAGGGAAATAGTGGAGAGATATTTTAAAGATATGAGGATCTTTCCGGTCTTCATGACATTCACTATGCATCTCTTTTTTTATGGAAAAGTCATAAGGCTGCAAAGGCCACATTTCCCACTACTCTTAAACTAGCTACAATTCATGATTTCTCTAACAAACAATACTCCAGGTTGAAGGCTCTGCTAATGGTTTTGAGGAGTCTTCTGTCAAACAATGGTTCATATGCCAATATCAATCAGGTGAAGGCAATGCAATATTATATCAATCATAGAAACATTTTACCACTACCGTTTTTGCTACAAAAAGACGACCTCCACCATTACTGCTCTCATTTGCTAGGAAAAATTAAAGAAGACTTTGCAATAGAGTTATTAGATAACTTGTATAAGCCCATATTGAAATAAAGCTTATAAATTATTTATACATTCATTATTGAACCTTTCAAGGGTGTTGGAGTCATTCCTAAATGAAAATGTTAGAGACACGGTAGCACTCGTGTATATCAATAGCAAAAAACTCTATGATCACAAAGAAGGGCTAAAAAAACAAATATACATTGTTTCTAAGGGCTTCAACAAGTTTTCTTAGTAGCATGAGCTCTCATTTTGGTTGTATTTCAGTTGTAAATACACTTCCTGATCTTCTACAATAGGCATGGATTTCTCTTGCATTGCAAGGGAATGATTGTGAGGTGTCACGTCATCCCTCACATTTAATTGAAACATTCATACTAATGTCCTCAATTTTGAGTGTTGAGCCTGTATAGAAACCTGAAGCATTTGATCACATGATCAATGTTGATTCTTTGAAGTGCTAATTAAAAGCACTTATGCCATTGGATCTAAAAGAGTAATCACATTGGGATCATTCTTTTCCTCCTATGCTTGGTCAAATTATGAACTAGCTAGAAGGGACTTGAGTAATGATTTGCCTTTGGGAACTAAAAAACTAAAAAAACTGTTATAGGATGAGCCTTGAGGGATTTTCCAACTTGAGATGTCCTTCACTATTCCACTAGATGCAACAAATCTACTCTCTGATGGCCACCTTCAAACATATTTCATTGCCCCACATGTACAGAAAATAGAATTTAGCGGCTGATCATTTTTTATCCAAAGCAGATGCTCTGCCTCCCCGAGTGTTATCTCTTACAAAGCCTTTGCGACGGTTCCCTCCTTAGTAATTGATGTTTTTGTGTCTAAGAGCTGGCACGCTGTTCTGTTCCATTGGATATTATGGTGACACTTCATTTGGCTAATGAGATGCAGTCATGACAAACACCGCGGCAGAATGCTCTTTTTGGTGATACAGGTCTCCCTTTTCTGGTATCTTTTTTATGATAATTGTGTATTTGCATCTCACCCCTGTTTGGGGCTTTTGGTAATGTAACTCAACAAACTTGTTATATAGCATTGAGGAGTGTGGCTGTGCTGCTCACTCCTGGACTTTGTTTCCTCTGTCGATGGACAGTGGACATAGAAACATGATTATAATTGTATTTACTTTTATTTATAAAAGATGGATGTTTTTTATTCTGGCTGAAAAAAAATAAACGTCCTAGAATGCATGCAATATGATTGCCTTCGATGCTAATTGTAGTTTTCAGAAGTTTCCTAGATTTATAATCGAGCCAGTCCATGATATTCCTATTCCAATTCCAAAAGGATTTAAGTAAATATAAATAACTCACACACAGAAATTAAACGCAAACCACAGTCCATCGAAAACAGCAATGGGCAACAAAATCGATTACATTATTAAACAGTAATGCATTACAATGAATTTATTTAATATGGCTTTTCGCCGACATAATTGCCAGGTGGTTCGTAGTTGCAGGTCATGAAAGTATCGCCATTGTTGCAAACCACCCTGGCGCAGCCCACCTTCTTAGTGTTTTTCCACACAACTTGAGTGTAGTGTCCACATTTCTCGAACTGATCGCAAGTGTGGGTGTTGAAATTGAAGAATCGAGACTCTTCGTCGACCCAGGAGGTGACTGCATCCTTGGGCTGCCACTCACTTCCACCTCCCAGAAAATATTTTCACCGTACGGCCTTTCGAGTGCTGCAGAGCGCAGTCACCCCGTCTCTGATTTGCGTAATCCCGGGCGTAGCTCGCAACTTTTTCATCCCACACAAGCGGAGGGACCCCAACCTTGGCTCTTGCCTTGTTTTGGGGCACCAGAAATTCTGATGTTAATGCCCCTTCTCCTCCTGTTGCAGCAGTAATTACATCGGTAGCATGATGAGGATCAGGCTCACCTCGTGAAACTAGACATGACACTGATAGAGTAACCAACAGAATGATCGCAGCAGCAGTTGCATGATCAGGATCAGGCTCACCTCGTGAAAACAGACATGACATTGATAGAGTAAACAACATAATGATCACTGCCCTCTTCTGCATCTTCATCACCATACTAATTCTTCCTTTAACTCTCTGAGAACCCGATCACACTTGTTGGAGAATCTTGATGCAGGTAAGTATGAGAGGCCATGAATTTATAGGATGCGATCTGGTGAAAATTTCCCCTTTGGGATGTTATTGCAAGTGTGAATGCTAAGTTGGTGCATTAGTGGAATTATAGCTAAATTTAATGGACCGTTGTTAATTGAATTTCTTACTCATATATTTAAATAATAATTGGCAACACAGTCAAAGAATGGGACCCATTCCACATGACTAATTATGCTCTCCATGAATATATGGTAGATCATTTAGAATGGTGCGTGCTAACCAAAGTGCAACATCAGATCATCCTGGGAAAGCCAATGATAGTCCGGCGAATATATACCAAGGCTTGTGATGACTTGCTTTACAAGAGGGAAAGATTCCCTGATTTTACTTTATTTTGAATAAGTACCAGTCACAAGGGCTTAATTGTGGCCAGTGTTCCCGTGGGCTTTACTGTTCAAAAGCCTCCACAGTGTAAATATTCTCTCATAGTCTTTTCTCGTGGGCTTTTTGTACAAAAGTATCCACTGTGTAGCCCACTATAGGTTTGGTGTTAGTACAGGAATCTTTTCTTTCAGAGATTTATCACATGCATTACCCGAAAGCAATAATTCGGCCTGGCCCGAATATTTGTGCGGACGTTGCTTTGATAAAAAGACTGAAAATGAAATGATTCTTGAAGTCCTTTCAGTCTGCAAAACAGTAATGTTTGTCCCCCCTCTATTACTATATAAAGAGGGGTAAGGCTCATTACGAAGGCATCGGGTCTTAGAGTTATCGAGTCTTAGTCTTGTGTGTGTTGGAGTCGAGTATTCTCCTGCTCTGCACCTGCGGATATTCAATCCGATCTGCTTGCATCACGAGTAATTACTCAAAGTCCTTAGTTGATTCGAGAAGCCTGCGTATCAGTGTGCTCGGCACTGGTAAGAACCTAAAGTGGCCGAATCATTAGAAGAGTCAAGTTTGGTGTGTAAAATCTGATTCTGATACAGAGCCTAGATCTTGCCAGAAGCCTCTGGTAGTAACTTGCTTATGATTAAGCTGTGAAAAGTCCAGAAAAAGCAAGACTAGTCTGTTTCTGGAAAGAATCAATCTCTGTAAAAGCTCTGTGAGCATTCTGTAAGAAATTTCCATTCTGAAATAAAATGAGTATTCCATTTTCATCTCTGAGTACCTCTGTGTATCTATAAAGAATTCGCTGTGATAGTAGTTCTCTCTGAGCTTTCATCCGAAGTTCGCAGGAAGTTCGCCAAAGGATCGAAGGGACGCCAAGACCGTGTAAGGCGAGGAAGCCGTTGTGAAGGTCGCTAGTGTGAGAAAGATCTGAGTAGGTTCACCACTGGTTCACCAGGAGTTGGCTATCAGAAAGAAAAATACAGACACAGAAAAAGAGCAAGCTTGTGACAGAAGCCCCTGCTAATTGATATAATTGTATTAATAATAAATAATAATTGGTATAAGATAATAATAATAGTTAAAATTATTTTTAAAATAATTGTAATAAATATATAATAAATAAAATTTGGTATAATTAAATAAAATAAATAATATGATCATAATATAACTTAAATAAAGGTTAAAGTATTTTTTGAGTGAAGTGGGGGTGGTTTAGTTGTGATGAGTCAAGTTATAGGTTCACATAAAAAAAGATATTATAATCAAAATTTTATAACCAATAAAAATAATAATAAAAAATGGTTATATAATATAGAAGATAATCAAATGTAATGAAAAGTAAATAAATTGGACTATAGATCATATTGACACTATTCAAATATAGGAAAATAATTATAAAATTATAATTAAAAAATAAATTATTTTATGAATTTAAATAATAAATATAATAATTAAAAATATGTTAATGTTTTCTATAATATTAATAACTCGAATATGTAGAGATATTTAATGTTAAATTAATCAAAATGCATACAAATAAAAAAAAATATTAAAATTAAAATTAAACATAAAATAAATAATTAATAATATTAAATTAAAATAATTGAACCCAACAAAAACATAAGAATAAAAGGTGTAGTAAATTATAGATGAAATGGTCTTTTTCACAAGATTTTTTCTAGTTAATTTTAATCAAAATTCTGTAAATATTTATTTAAACTTAGGTTGTTTAATCTGTAGAAAAGCCTCTGGGTTGAAATGGTCTTTTTCACAACATTTTTTCTAGTTAATTTTAACCAAAATTTTGTGGATAGTTTTTAATTTTTTCTAGTTGTTTAATCTATAGATAAACAACAAAAAATCACATTCTTGCTTGAAATTACTTTTTGTTCATCAAAATAAAAACAAAAACAAAACAAAATAAAATAAAAATCAATAATTATAATTATACATAATGTAAAGTAAACATTTTAACTAGGTAAAAATAGAATGAAAATAACCCTATAAAAGTAAAACAATAATAAAAATAAAAATGACCCGTGGTATTGAGAACCTATAGTATTCATGTGAAATATAACTTATTTAAAGGGGGGAATTAAGCCATCCTGGAACATCTTAACTCTGGATCAAATTTCTTTAGATGCATATGGAGTGAACAAGAGATTTAATCCCTCTAGAGCCCTTGTTAGATCTAAGATGAATCTAGGCTAGTTATTTTATGTTCTTTAAAATAAGTAATTATTATAATAATAATATTAGGAATCAAATAAAATTAATATAAAATAATATTTGGAATAAGTAATTAGGTTGATAATTAAATGTTTGGATTTTAAGAAAAAAGAATAAAACATAAATTAGATTTGGTATTCCTAGTTGTTAAAAGAAGTTCAGATTCATCATTAGAAGGTTTTGAATGAGTTTTTTTTTTTTTTTTGCATGTTAGGAAAATCAAAACTCAAGAATGCAAGGAAAAATTTTGGGAAGTTTCAATCTCAAAGAGGCATATTGCCTAGCAAGAGGGAAATCAAAACTCCCTACATTGGAAATATGGGAAAAAAATTGGTTGCAAAACCTATGGCTAAAAGTATTTATTTTTCTTTGGCTTCTAGCCCATGGAAAAACCCCCACTTGGTATAAATTGATTCCACAAGGAATCCAAGGCCCCTCCTTTTGTCATCTTTACCACTGGAATGAGGAGACCCTAAAACATATCCTTAACTCTTATCCATTTGTAGCAACTTTATAGGACAGTGCAGTTGTTTCTTTTAGGAAGATGAATCAAAACAAGATTAACCTCATAACAACCATAGAAAACTAACCTTCACCCATCCAATTCTTAATCAAGCATGGTATCTCTTCCTTGAGTTCATTTGATGGGGAGTCTAGAAACAAAGGAATTGATTAATCTTTAAAACTCTCTCTAGACATGGAACAAATTTGGTGTAAGATAATGAAGAACATATAGGAAACAATTTTGATTGTTCCTTGGCCTAAGAAAAAACAGAAAAGTAATGATTAATAAGTCATTTGAGCTCAACCCCACTAGCACTCTCTAGCCTCCAATCTTAGTGATTCCCATAAGAAATATTATATACAAGTGGGAATTTCCACTCCAAAATTCATAAAACAAAACTTTTATGGTTCCTATAAAGGCTACCCGAGAACAACAAGCTTTGGATGTGTATTTAGAAATGATCATGAAGAAATAATTTTGATTTATGATGGACATTTTGTCATCAATAATAACAATGCAGCAAAGTTGTATACTCTAGAATTTGGTCTTCATGTAGCAACTTGAGAAGGATTCATTGATTTAATGCCAAAATAATACTCTTGATTATTTATTCAAATGCTAAAGAAGATGCAACAAGAATATAACATTAATAAAATCATTGGAAATTGGTTCCTTGAAAGGGGCTTAGATCACATAAACAAACTCCTTCCTTAGATTCAAAAAATGACCCATCTCATGTTAGAAGATATAGCAATAAAATTGTTGACTAACTCATTAATGAAGGTCTCAAGTATGAGCCACTAGTCAATGATACACCTTAGAACTCATCTACCCCAAACTCTTTAATTGTGCACTATTTGAATTTAGCTCAAGCAAGTGTCTCTCCCTCAAATGGGGTGATAGGACTTTGCTTGCCATGTGTTTTAGTTAATGCCCTATTGCCACTACCCAACCATGTTTGAAGTATTAAGATAAATGGAAACGTAGGAGGCTATCCATAATATGTAATGGTTATAATAAGGGTGGTTAGGGTTTGGATGTTTCTTGCCATAATGATACCCCATAAGATGTTTCTTTCAAACTCATAAAGTGATTTTGAAAAGCCTCTTTGGCACCTCCTACCATTATCATCCAAAAATTGATAGCGTAAGGCTTAGATTTGTTTGGAATTTCTCTCTGGGTCGAGGCTACTTTAATCCATTTCACTATGTAAGTCCTCTCCACTTATTTGTTCTACTGTTATTCCATGTGTATGGTTTGATTTTATAGGTCTTTCTATCATTTTGGTGTTGTGGGACCCCTCTCAATAGTGCATCAATCCACTTTTCTATTTTTTTCACGACCTTCTCATGCCCACTACCTTTTCCTACCTTAAATTGAGTTCTCTAGTGTGTTCCCTCTACTTTTTAGGGAGCAAAACACTCCTCTATTAATCCCTTGCCTTTTTTCTCTCTTCCCCCATGCATACACAAGTATCGTTCATCTCAGTTCTAGTTGTATAGATTGTAGGGGAATAAAAAACCATATGGATAATCATGCCTAATAGGGTGCTGAAGCATTTACTACAATGTATTAGAAACTAACACTCCCAAGGGCTCTAATATAAATATAAATATTAGAGGTAGAAACTAGGGTGGAAAGAATTTGTATTCATGATAATGACATTGACGAACATCTGACACATTAGTTCAAAGCTATTGGAAACATAGGAATAAAGAATAACAAGTACCTAAAAATATTGGACTTGTACTAGAAGATCAAGACAATCACAGGGAAAGTCTTAGTTGAAAGAAGTGTGGCACACTAGGAAATCTTACTTCTTCTAGATGCCCTAAAATTGTAGGCTCCATAACTTGATCATTTAGTCTCCATACTAGCTAGGAAATAAAAAAGCTTGGAGTCTATATCCCGTGAGAAGAATGGTAGAATCCCTCAAACAAAAAATGATGACTATCCATCCATTTAATATGCATAGTTTTCTAGTTTTCTTGTCTATATATCTAAGTAGCAATATTACTACCAAGCATCAATATAATATTATACTATCTAGAAATTATGTTGATAAGATTAATTTCATTTTGGAAAAAAATTGGTCTTGTGATAATTTGATCTATAAACTATTGTGGATATTCCATTAAACAATTCATCGCAATAGATCTAATGAAATTATACTTAAAATCTTAAATCTACACTATGAGGGTTAATTTATGAGATTTATGGATTAATTGATTATTGTGTTATGCTTATGCAAAAAATAGATAAAATATGAAGAAAATAGATTATAATGAAATAAAACTTATGAACCATAGATCACCACAAGATATAATTTGGGAAACCCTTTTGAGAGGAAACCCAGTTGAAAGTTGAGGCTACTCTACTCCCTTTTTTTGAGTGGAAATGGATGAATGTACAAAGAAGTAAGGCCTATGTTCTGTGGTCTACTAAAATGCACAAACCCTCTCTATTTTCTCTCTCCCTAATCACTCTTGGCTACTCTACTCATCTATGGAACAAAATTCACTTGAATAGAATGGAACCCCCTTTCCTCCTAATGGCCCAGTTATAATACAACTTGATAGCCCACTAATAGTTAAGTTTAACTTTTTTAACACTTAATTAGAGTTACAATATTGAATATTCTAGAGTATTCTTCATCATGATCATTTGGTTGACCCCTTTTCCATGAATAACGAAGGCTGACATGGCATCCTCTCAAATCATGTTAGCCAAAACGGGAAGGTTAACTTCCACGTGGCATAAATTTTACATACATACTCTAATTGAGGTGATTCTTATAGCATTGGAAAGGTATCCATGTGTGGAATAGTGCTAATGGGTGCTTCTTGGGTGGTAAATTTTTACTCCCCCAAGCAAATCCCTTTGATGCCTCAAACTTCTTCTGGAAGGTTTCAAATCCAAAATTGCCAAAATGCATCCCACTAGTAAAAATTTCCCTATTAGTTGACTTCTATACTTTTTCCATTTTTGAAAGCATCAAGATGGATGATAAATAATATAGTGATCTAATCCAATTCACACCTCCCCATTTTGGGAGAATTTTGGTCCCTAAAAGCTTCTACTTAATGAGCTGGGGAAATTTTTCCTCCACCTTCTCTTAGGTGTACCATTTAGTTTTTCCTATAAGTTGTCCTTTCAACCCAATCTGCCAAATTTTATGTTGACCATGTCTTATAGTTCTAGACCTCTTCTTCAAAAGTGTATCCTTTGTCAACTCTACTTCAACATCTCATGTCAAATACACTACATAATGTTGGACTTGTTCTTCTTCCTAATCTAGCATGGAAGGCTCATAGAGTTTCAAATTCTTTATATTTACCACTGATTAAATGTACATATATGGGGGTAGACTAAGTCCATAGATGTTATCTCCACGTAGGCTTCACTTAACGAACCTATGGCATATCACGTGCATTTGTGGCATAATAAAAAAATACCCTTAATTTAACTACATACTGGAAAATACCTCTAAAAATCACATTATTTAACCCCCTACCAATACAAACCCAATACACATTCCCAATTTAAAAAATCCTACTTTCACTAAATATTGTAGGTCGTATGCATTTTTTAATTAATATTTTTTATACCCCTTTATATTTTTTCATTAGATTTGAGCTCCATTTTTAATACCTATCAATATAAAAACCATTTACCCCCTATCATATGCTCAATATATTATGTCACTTTTTCCTCAATACATATTCCCCAATATGAATGCACGTGGTATGGTATTTCTCCCCTAGTGAAGCCCCCATGGTTATCTCCCACATTTTGCAGTATCTCAAAAGGGCCATATTGCAGAGCCTTGATTTTTTTACTAGGATTCGATAACCTATTCTTCTCCACTGTAACCAAACTCTATCTCCCACCTTGAATGACTTATTTGTTCTGTTTTGATCATGCTATCGGTCAATTCAATTGTACTAGAATTCCATAACATTTTATATTGTCAATTAGAGTTTCTAAACTTAGGAAGTGTAAAGAAAAATATACGTAAGGATTTAGCTTATAATTCTATCTAATGTAAATTGAAAATTAAAGGAAATTATATTCTATGAAAGCAATTAAATCTAATCTAACTCACTATGATCATGATTGTGAAACCTTTATAGACCTTGTTTTCCAAGTAGAAATTTAATTTATTTTTAGCAACATACTTTCTAAAAAATATTTGAATATAATTGTTTGAAGTTTTTAAAGATTTAACTCATCTTAAATCAGAAGTTTCGTATGGTCATCCTACATCGCATTGACACATAAAAAGGAATCAATATCCACATTGTTGAAATTTAAATTCATTCAAAACATGTTGCATATAAACCTAAGTGATCACTGTATTCTAACTAAAAGAAATAAAACTCATCAAATGAGAAGCATTGTGCATCCCAGCATAGGGGGGGCTCTTGGTTGAGTTGCACGTGCTAAGGAAACTCTAGAACCTTGGTTGTTAGCTTAATTCATACATAGACAACTCTTACATATTGACGAGAATAAAAAAAAAACTATATTAATGATATGAAGTACTTATACATCATAAAACCTTGTATGTCTGAGAAGGAAATCATAGGTATTTATAAAGTTTATAGACAAAAAATGTTGAGGGTTTTGTTGCTCCAATTTGAGACAGGGTGACAAGATGATGTTGATCTTGATGAAATCAAATACATTTTAGTAGATCTTGGATCAAAAAGATATGATTACATCTTATCTCCTTGCTATGAATTTCACAAAATAGACCTTGTTCCAATCTCTTTGCTAATTGGGTGTTGGATGACATGTTCAAAAACCATTCATTCATGAAATATGGGAAAACAATGTTCAAAGAATCAAGAAAATATCTCAGATCCTTCACATTGTAAGCAAATCATTCAATAAGAGCCTAAATGGGCATGTTCTCCAAAAAAAAACTCATGTTTCATTTTTCAAAATCCATCTTCGTTTTCTTAGAAATTGCATCATAAGTTAACTACCAAAAACCACTGCTCATAGCCTTTGATGAAATTCTAGAGATTCACACTTGCAAGTTGGGTGATATTTGAACAACACAAATACATATTGGGGGTATTATAAACAAAACCAATGTCCTTGATTTTCTTCTAGAATTGTGTTGATACCTTGATCATAGAGATGGCTACTAAAACTTGCTTTAGGAACAGAGTTGGTAAACTATCATTACTAAAACCAAGAATAATCCTAATTAATTCATTAAAAATAAAGGAAACATATAATAATTAACCACTTTGAGCACTAGAAATGATTGCAATGCTTTTAAGGGAAATTGTGGAAAATGGGGTAATCAATGGGTGAAGGAATGACATAAATGGTCAAATGTATGATTGTAAATAATGGTGAAGTCTAACAAATCAACAACCCAACATCTTCCCCACACTGAGATGTTTGCATGTCCTCATGCAAACTAAGTAAAGAAACTAACAAAACTAATCCATTTGTATCATATTCAGCCTAGAATGTATCCTCCTTTGTTTGCAAATTGGTTATCTTTCTTTGAAGAGTTGTATGTTATGAGAGGAATAAAGTCTTGAATTTTGGTTCATTCAAAGAAATAAGAACAGTGTTAATTGTTGAAGTAAACGTGCTTCAATCCTTACTTGAATAACCAACAAAATTTACTAAACAATGTCACAAAATGTTCGTTGGAAATTAAGAGATAGATTCATAGTGTGGATCCCACTATTTGAGAACAAGATAATGAAATTTGCCAAGAACCTCAAACCATTCCAATCCCTCAACCTCAAAGGTAAATGTAAAAGCCATCATTCCAACATGAAAACCTTTCATAACTTTAACAAATGATGTACTATGTTGTACGGCTGAATTATGATGCCCATGAAATGATCTAATGATATCAAGCCAATTTAAATCATAATCTTCATTTGAAAATCACAAGATGTCTGAGAAATCCATTGGAGCATAATATTCGGCCACCCATTTATCTTCCAACCATGTCGTAGATTCAAAATAATGAGTTTATAGAAATTTGTTGTGAAGAGGAGAGAAATGATGAAAAAATTATAATCTTGAGACCAATTTAACCCCAACACAGGGCTGTAAAAATTATAAATAATATTGATAAAGAAAAAACTATCTCTATTTGTTGTCCCAATCTCCATTATATGTGTATAAATATGGTTGGAAAGAAAATTTGAATCGTGGCTTACCAAAAGTTGGTCCTCAAGAGTTATTGCTTGATTTTTTTCTTCTTCATGGGCTTATTCATCCACATGATCTTCACGTTCAATTACCTCTCTACCTTTTTTTCAAAGCCCTGCAAATTTTACGCAAATGACAACCATCTCATGTTTCTAAATCTTTTCCTTCGTGCAAATGAAGTACGAGATTGTTGTACGATGGAAATTGCATACTTATACTCTATTTTTATTATTCTTGCATAAGCATATGCAAGAATAATGAATATGTCTTGAATACAAACCTAGTCATTTCCACCTTGAAGATTCCTTAACAATTCCTTTGACAAAGTAGCTATGAATATTCCCTCATTAATGATAAGTAGCATGTCATAGTAACATAGCCTATCTTCCTTGATCATCAAGTAGAGCTTTGGTTACGGAAATGACCATGGAAAATGATGTCATAAATATTGTGATAAAAACCATTGAGGAGTTCCATTTAGAAAATATTGCAACTGGAAAAAAATTCAACCCAAATATGGTGGCACAAAATAGATTTTTCTTAGAAGAAATACCAAGATAGAAAAAGTGTTGAAAGGACCACTCACAACTGCAAAAAATAATACTAGAAACCAAGCTTGACAAGTGGCATTTATTACATGTTAATCTCAATATTAGAAACCAAGCTTGACAAGTGGCATTTATTACATGTTAATCTCAATTATAACAGGCTTATATGTTTCAAGATAAAAAAAGCTTCATCATGGGGTCTATTACATGAGGATCAAGTTTATTCTTTGCTCCCAAAGCAACAATGTAATTTTTAAATGATTCATTAAATCCATAATTAATTTATAGTGGAAAGAACCTACCAAGCTACTTCTCAAAATTGTCTTTGTCCTTCCATTCATTTCCTATATTTTTGAATTCATAAATTGCAACCACTGTGTTTTCATGAATTTCTTGTAAGCTGAGTTTTTACTATTGTCATAGAGATTCTTTTTGAACAAAGTATAAGCAAATAAAAATTGGTAAAATGGAAAGGACAATTGATATTATATGTCATGTTCCTTCCTAAATTAATTTGGAACAAAACTAATTATTGCATTTTGGGGGCCAATTTTAGAGATAGTGGGGCCCATTCAATTTTTATTAGGAGATTAGGCTTAGGAGAAGTTATTTTGTTGTGGTTAAATTACACATGGGCACCACTCACATTAGGGAAATACGCACTCCCTAGTTTGGTTTGCATTGAGGTGGTTAAGTTTTGCATGGAAGTGGTTAAGTGAGGGCCCACGATGGAGGTAAAATTGGAGGGAAAAGTGCTCCAGAAAATCTATATAAGGAGGGAAACTCTCCTCATTTCATTCATCTTTTTGGTAATATCGATTTCTCTTTGGTCACTAGAGCTACTTAGCTAGGTCACTTGTTGTTCAACACAAGTTCTTCAAGTGAAGAGCTCACCCTTTCTTCAAGGGACTTCAAATACCACCCTAGGAAGGTTTTCTTTCATTTGTTTAGGAGGAGGATCTCACTGTGATTCCCAGCGATTGCATCCATCTCCAAGTGGTGTGTATTGCTAGAGGATGTAATGAAGAGGAGGTCGAGTTTGCTTGTGGCTTCTTGCAGAGGAGTTTGGGTGAAGGATTTTTCGGAGAGGAGGCATAAGAGTATTGTTGAAATTTGGGAGAAGTTCTGGAGTTGGAGGAGTGTGCTACTTCGCAAGATGATTTTCGCACTTCCTGGGCCAACACAAAGGCAACACTGGGTGTTCACGTGGAGGGTAAAGTATTAGTATTTGAGGCTGTAATTTATCATGGAGGTTAAAGGAAATATTTGGAGAAGTGAATTCTGTATTTTCATGAGATTGGCAGAGGATTTCATTGGGGTTTATTGCAAGTTGTTTTTTGGAGCAGTTTGGAGGGCGTGGAGCATACTGGAGGTCGATTTTGAAAGTTTAAAATCTGGCCAAACCATTTCTGGGTTTTTTGGGTTTTGAACAAGGATCCTCAATGTAAAGTTTCATAATTTTTTGAGCAAATAGGGTGGGGTTTTCAGCCGTATCTTTTCAGCAGGCAGTGTAGAATTTCTTAGGATTGCATAGGGCATATTGGAGGCCAAATTTGGGATGTTGGATTCAGCCCAAACCCATTCTGGGTTTTGTTGAGTTTTTGACAAGGATCTTAGATATAAAGTTTCAAAATTTTTTGAGCAACAGAAATAGAGTTTCTTACCGTTCCTTTCCAACAAGCAGTGTAGTTTCGAGGGACAATGCAAAGCATTAGAGGAGCAATCATTTCCAGCTTTGAGATTATTGTTTTATCACCTAGGTCTTGTCAAGCTTGCCCTTGAGGCAAGCCCATGCGAATTTCTCCATATTATTGTACTTTCTTCATTTCATTAATAAAATGGCTAAGCTGGTTCTCACTTCTGGAGTTTTAATAAGCATTTGTTGATTGTTGTTATTTCCTATGTCACAAATCGATTTTGTTTTTCATATCACTGTTTATTTAATTTTGGAACATTACAGTATGAAGTATTAAAGTATGAAGAAGGGTGGTCTATGTATACCAATCACTTTAATGTAACACATAGCTACATAGTTGAAGGTATAGTCTACATTGTATGTACTTTACAGTGTTTTCATAAACCCTTCCCTCGATCAGGGTGAATATACACTGAAAGGAACAACCTATATCAATGGAGTATAATATTAGCAAAGATGAATGATAGTGATGAGAAGCTTGAGTAGTCATTTGTCATATTTTCTTATACTTTAAACAAATTAAAAACTTTTGTAGGTGGTTTTACCTCAATTTACCTATATATGGAGCTTAGAATGGAATTGTCTTGAAGTAGGAATTGTAGACACTTGTGTAGAACCATTTTACCTATGAACTTTGATTTTTTAATCTTGAGCTATTGATGATTTTGAAAGCAACTTTCACATTATCCAATGTTGCACAAAAATATACAACATGAACTCATTTTAAAGCCAAATTGAGTGCTTCAAAAGAGAAAAAATGTATTTTTACCTATTTTACCATAGCATGCGTTTATAATCTCATTTTGATGAAGAAAATGGGTTAATGTGCAAAAATATTGAATTCTAGCTTTATTTGTGCACAATGTTAAAAAGTAAAAATCTTCCTTCAAAACTTGCTTAAATATCTGTCAAATTTTCATTTTTTTCGAATTTCACCCACATTATACTAAACTTATCATATTTTGGAAAAGGCCATGTCTTAGAATTTTTGTTTATCTCAACCCCATTTGCTTGTAATCTTTATACAAAAAGTGCCTTGAAACAAGCTACAACAACCATCAAACTGTTGAAAAGTATAACTAGGTTCAGCCTTCAAAATGACATGTAATTATGATTTTACGTAATAAGATATAAATAAGAAAAATGAAATTATTATATTGACTTGCTTCATTGGTTTCATGAGAAAGGGATTTTGTTTTTGAGTCAAGATTCACATTGAGAGTCTTTAGGATTTATTTGTCATCCAAGGAAAATTTTAAGGATGGAAATTTATCTTAAAGTTTACAGGCCTTGGCAAATCCCACTAGTCCATAATATGAAATCTATAAAATGTTTGGAGATATTTTTGTAAAAATATTCAAATTTTATAATATTTTTATATAGTCTATATATATATTTTTTTGCGATTTTTAGGGTAAAATAATTTCATTCTATAAAATTTGGGTGAATCGTTTTTACAAAAAATGGAAATTAGCGAATCTTTTTTTTGGAAAAAGTATAGAAAATTAGACCATGGGTGAATATTAGCCCCTAAAATTTTCCCTGCTAGTCATAAAAGGTAAGATTCATTGTCATGTAATAAAGTCATGTTACACTTTGTAAAAGGTCATATTGTCTATGTAAAAGTATCCTCCAAGAACTTGTCACCTAACCTCTTCAATTTGACCTACAACGATGAAGGAATATGCTAGAAAAAGTCGGCCTAATATCCAGTTATCAAGTCAACCTAAATACCCGGTGAAGCTATGTATAAATAGCCTAACTTGACCTCATTTGTAGACACACAATTCGGACAAGAAATTCAATCTAATTTCGGCTAGAGAAGTGCAAAAACAAGGCAGAAGAAAGGTATGGAGAGGGCACTAGAAAGAAGTGTGAAGAAGAGGCAGAAGGAAGGTGCGAAGAAAGAGAAGTTTCTTATGGGCATACAAAGAGGATTCTTCTAGGTATGTGAAGTAGAATTCTTTTGGGTATGTGAAGTAGAGTTCTTCTGGGATCTACGAAGTAGGGTTTCTTCTGGGATAACAAAGGAAGGAATCTTCTAGGGCAGCAAAGGAAATACTCTTTTGGGTAATCAAGGTAGAGATCAAGTTTATCTATATAATACCTAAAGACCGATATTATCTAGGTAAGTTGTGAAGGGGTAGCAGAAAAGGATAGAGACCAAGTTTCTCTAAAAGGAGCCAAAAGGGTGCAGTTCTAAATCAAGAATAATGGTGAAGGAAGGAAGAGGCAAAGCATCAAGGTTGGTGACAAGGTGCTTGAGAGGATACTAGAGTTAAGGGTCTGTGTCAAGGTCTTGGTACTTCTCAATTGAAGATCTAGAAGAATAATTTTGATCGGGTTTTCCTCTCAAGAGGTGAGAGTTTTTGGCCCTAGCTGAAGAAGCCTACATACTGTGTCACTTGTCTTTTATGCATATTGGTAAATTTCTTGATGAAAGAACACATTAATAAGCTAACAAAGAAAAGACTTGAAGATTAAGAAGTAAAAGTGCATCACAAGCAATTATCAAGAAGAGAAATCGTTAACTTTGAATGCCCTAGATTTCTCAACATGGGATGAGAACTTAGGTGCTGAAGACAAGAAGAGGTAGTCAAAAAAAGTTGACACAAAAGAATCAATCTTCAAAGAAAGCATCAAAGTAAGTCAAAGTTTATCAACAAGATCAATATCTACATCAAAGAAACCATAGATAGAAAAAGGAAAAAATAAAGACCGAAACCCTTGAAGCACTTCCGATATCATCACATCATCAAAGGAGTGAAATCTCTTCAATTCAAGAAGGATTGTGAATCAACCTCTCTCTCATCAATCACTCAAGAAGAAGGCCCTCTATCAACATTGAGATTAAGGAGGAAGCAAGAAACAATCTTACAAGTAACTCTATGACTATATCTAATAATATCAAAATGTATTTTTGCAAGGAAAGCAATAAATTGGTTGGGGTTCTAAATTTCCTTGCATGGAAGAAAAGAACTGACCTAAATCTCATTGAGAATGAGGTCATGAGTCACATTAAGGGATAAATAACCTAGCCCCCAAAAGAAGATACTCAAGCTCATGCTAGATACATTAAGGGGGAAGTGAAAGTCCAAAGGATTCTTATAAAATCTATAAAAGACTGTCTAATCCCATATGTATCAAAATTGGAGAATGCAAAAGCTATATATGACAAACTCGTAGAGTTGTTTTCCATAAGTACCGTAGGAGAGGTAATATCCTTAAGACGATGACTCTACAAACTAAATATATCCAAGGAAGATGGAATATCCTCTTACTTGATGAGGATATAAGAAATTTGAGAACAACTACAAGAACTAGGAGAATTTATGTCTGATCGAGAGATGACCACAGTGGTACTAAATGCACTACCGGAAGAATTGGATAACTTCACTTCAAGTCTTTATGGGAAGAAATAGACTAATCCATTTCAATATCTATGGTCACTCTATAAGATTGTAGAAACTAGACTGAAGGAAAATATTGATGTCAGACCAAGTGAGTAGAATCAAGCATATGCTACAATGACAAGAAGAAAAGGAAAATTTGGAAAGTTTAGTCCTCCAAAGAAAACGAATAACATGGATAAGATAATATTCTATGGATGTCATGAACTTGGGCATTATAAAAGAGATTTTCCTAATCATAGTAAGGACAAGAGGAATAGGGAAGAAGAACAAATTACTGAAGAAGGGAAAGAACCTGAGTCAAAGAAGCCTAAGAATGAAGAAAGATCTATACTATGACTGAGATGATATTCTTCTCTAGAAGGTACTTTCCATTGTAAATAATAGATAGGGTGTAGTTTAAATAAGATAGGATGCATTAGATTAGAAAAAAAACATGATAGAAGCATTAGTAGTAAGATCTCGTGATATGAGAAGTTGGAAGCTCTTACGAAACCTCATTGATACTTATAGAAAGAAGCAGAGGTCGTCATCAAATGGGATCATCATAGTCAATAAAGGAAACATTTTCTAGGTAAGGGTATGGAAGATCCTCAAGTTTCTCTGGTGGAATCCTCATCAAAGGATTCACTGATATAGAAAGGAAGAAAAATGTTTTCTTCAGGAATTCCAACTCGTGGGACTCAAGGGATGATGGTATAATGACATAACAAGAAATCAGGATAAAGTCCTTTTGAATGAAACTTCTACAGGAATTCTGGATGACCAAAAGAAGGATGAGGTATCTATGCTTGCATATATTATTATGAAAGCCATGTCATATGGTTGCAGATAATATGTATCACTATTTCCATCCTGGGAAATATGATCAAGAAAAGAAAGGATCTCCTCCTCTGAAAGATTGCAGCAAAAGCATAAGTCGTACTAAATGAAATCAACATAATATATATTCTCATATGAATCATGAGGAAGCTTACTACAATCAAGGAACTATGATTGGAAGCTCCTGGGAATAAAATGTGTGACAAAAGAAAGGAAGAGATTGGAATAATATGCAACGAAGGAAGAAGGCATTCAACATCCGAAGTCCAAGAAGATTTTACTAGAAGATCTCCAGGAAAGATGTGAAGACTCTGATTGAATTCATAAAAAGATAGAGACCCTTGACAATGGATATATGTGGGATATGTGTCAATCTGCATGCAAGATGTTGATACTTATAGGAAGATGTCATGGTGAAAGATCATCACAAAGGTAATTTTGAGTTGAAGTGTTCGTTGATTATTTTTAAACTAGCATCTAGTTTGGCTTATGTAGGACCGTCGAAGGGAAGATCTGTAAATGACTTCTAAGAAGATCATATAGAAGTAATGTCCTTCCAAAATATGGCATGAAAGTAGAATGACATGAAGTAAAGCCGGATGGAAAATATGATGGATCACTTTCTGATGAGTTGAGGACATGACTGACTCATGGATAAAAAGTGATGGATGATATGTGCCCTACATACCCAGAATATGAAGACTCCTCAACGAAAAATAAATTCATGACATCGAAGGAATGAGCTCTTCGAGAAACTAGTTGTTTCAGGATCTCCACATGAGGAGTTGTGGTAGGTCCGTAGCTGAGAGGGATCTTGAAAAGAAGTTTCTTACTTAGAAGAAACTTGAAAATTCCTAAGCAGAGAGCTTAGGTACATTCCTTTGCGATAAGGAATGAGTACATTCCTTTATTTGAATTGTCCTCCTGGTTTGAAAAGGAGAGATAGACATGTTGTTCTGGTCTTCACCTGGGAAGACAAAATGGAGGATTGTGTAATAATTTGGCATCTAATACTCATTGGGGATGATGTAGGGCATACCATGGAAGAGTAGTTGTAGAGAACCAATATTCTTTGAGGACTGGGGAGTCCAACATAAGAATAGTTCTCATGTAACATATTCGGAGTGAACCCGGGTGGGGTATGTTCCTAGAGAGACAATGTTAAGTGCGTCTATAAATCATTGGTCTCACTAGCATTGGGCTTAATATCTTGTGGAGAGATGGACCTATTAGTCAAGGCCTTGCTATATAACAATGTTGGTTGATATGATACTATACAAATGAGTTACAAATATGAATTCTTCTTATGACATATTCTTCAGATTGAGAAAGTCCAAGGTACCATTATGAATACCTCCCTAGTAAAGAGGGAGTGTTGAAAAGTGTAACTAGGTTCGGTCTTCATAATGAAATGTAATTATTATTTTACATAATAAGATGTAAATAAGAAAAATAAAATTATTATATTGACTTGCTTGATGGATTTCATGAGCAAGGGATTTTTTTTAAGTTAATACTCCCATTGAGAGTCTTTAGGATTTATTTGTCATCTAGTCATAAAATGTAATATTCAATGTCATGTAATGAAGTCATGTTACACTTTCTAAAAGGTCATCTTGTCTATGTAAAAGTATCCTCCAAGAACTTGTCACCTAACCTCTTCAAGTCAGCCTACAACGATGAAGGAATATGCTAGAATAAGTCGGCCTAATCTTCAGCTATCAAGTTGGCCTAAAGACCTAGTGAAGAAGTGTATAATTAGCCTAACTCCGCCTCATTTGTAGACACACAATTCAGACAAGAAATTCAATCTGATTTCATCTAGAGAACTATGAAAACAAGGCAGAAGAAAGGTAGGAAGTGAGGACTAGAAATAAGTGTGAAGAAGAGGTAGAAAGAAGGTGCAAAGAAAGAGAAGTTTATTTTGGGCATACGAAAAGCATTATTCTGGGTATGCAAAGTAGAAATTCTTTTGGGTATGTGAAGTAGTATTCTTTTGGGATCTGTGAAGTAGGGTTTCTTCTAGGATAACAAAGGAAGGAATCTTTTGGGGCAGCAAAGGAAAGATTCTTCTGGGTAATCAAGGTAGAGACTGAGTTGCTCTATAGAAGATCTAGAGACCGAAATTCTCTAGGCAAGTTGTGAAGGTGTTGTGGAAAAGGATAGAGACCAAGTTTCTCTAGAAGGATCTGAAAGGGAGCAGTTCTAGATCAAGAAGAAAGGCAAAGGAAGGAAGAGGTAGAGTATCAAGGTTGGTGACAAGGTTCTTGAGAGGATGCTAGAGTCAAGGGTCTATGTCAAGGTCTTGGTGCTTATCAATTGAAGATCTAAAAGAATAATTTTGATTGGGTTTTCCCCTCAAGAGGTGACAGGTTTTGGCCCGGGCTGAAGAAGCCTACATACTGTGTCACTTGTCTTTTATGCATATTGGTAATTGTCTTGATGAAAAAACACATTAATAAGCTAACGAGAAAATACTATAAGATTAAGAAGTAAAAGTGCATCACAAGCAATTGTCGAGAAGAGAAATTATTAATTCTAAATGCCCTAGATTTCTCAACACAAACAAGTTGCTACAAACAATTTTCTGTAGCTACAGTAGATTTTTCATAGCTACAAAAACTATTGTCTTCTTCTTGATGAAATATGGCTAGCCTCAACTTAAGTCTTTGGTTACCTATTGATCCATGGATTCTTGGATTGGTACTGTGTGGTAAAGTAGAAAACATGAAGCATGATGTATGTTGATTGAATATTGATCTAAATATTTTGATTTGTTAGAAAAGGAAATGAAGGAAGAGGAACTATAGTAGTTGTCATCATGTTGTTTTTGAATGAAAAAATTTATTGGAACAATATTCTATTGAAAGAAACTTTGAAATAAGAAAATTGCTAAAAGATGTTGTTGACACCATAAACCATATAGTCTCCACATACAACCCTGATTGGTACAATTTAGTCTATGTGAATGGATTTAGTTGAAGTCAAGCATAGAAAGAATATATTGGATTACTAACCACTAATTTCAAGTGTTAACCAATGCAAAACAACTCACCAATAATGTAATTGAGTGTCAAGGTACAAGAGTGCATCTTAACAAGTCCAAATGAATGTGTTGAATTCATGTCACCTACAAGATCTAACAATCAAGAGACATTGTTGTGTTCCCATTGTTGTTAGCAAGGAGGCTTTTCATTGATGTATGAAAACTCTAACGTACTCAAAATAATTTATGATCATCATCTCAGATAAGATGTTGAAGTCGAAGAGACAAGATCTGTTGGAAGGTGGGTCTTAAGGAATCCCACATCATCCAACTCAAGCATATAACCAAAAATATTTTGAAAAACCATAAGAAAATATCAGAACCAACTCTCAACACTTATTATGAAATTTTATTTCTAGTTTTCTGAATTTTCAAGCAAAGCTTGTGTCCAATTGCGCCAGTAAACTAGTTTTCATAACATGACTTATTTTTCTCTTTAATTTTTATTTATTTATTTTATCCTACTCTACTTGAATAAGAAAATCTCTTTCAAGTATAGGAATCTTCCAATGGATCTTTATGTGTAACAGGATTACAGATAAACTCGTACGTAGGTATGAAAGATATGATTTGATATATACCAGAACATGAGAGAACAATTTATTTGATTGAGGTGACATCGAGAAATATTGAAGAAGAGAGTGGTGCTCTGACTTAATGATTGTTTAGAACTAAAGTTCAATATAGTTGTGATGCCCTTGGTTCACTTGATCATCTGGATTACTTTATATTTCCTCCTTTCTCATGCCATGCAAATTTTATACTATTTGATGATTAGTCTCTTAAATGCAGAAAGGATATGATGATAGCCATAGTAGAAATTCCTCGATCTTGGGTTATAATGTTTTCTCTCCATTAAATGCAGTCCATAATTCTTTGGTCTCCTTTGAATCTTATTTTAGTTGTTGTTCATGGATTTTTTGCCCTTCCATTGCTTCTTGGAGTGTAGTTATGCTCCTGATGACAATCAGTATTTTCTCATCATGATATGTAGAGATGTTTCTAGTTGCTACTAGGATTTAAGGGAATTTTTGTAGTAGCATTCTTATTTTCCCAATGGGTTCTTGAATATACTTGAATTCTTTTTGTTGGTTGATAATCCCTATCTACCACATGGATTATTAGATGGAGGGTTCTTACAACACCTTAAAAATAATTGAATTTTAACATTTTGAAATAAATGAAATGAAATCATTTGCAAAATTAAAACAAACCACACTTACATGAAAAGAACAATCAAGTCTTTGTAGAAACCTCACTATGGTAATGCATACGTTATTACCACTCATCTTACCATTTATTGCACACCAAGTTTTGTAATCTAACTAAAACCTAAATTAGAAACTAAATCCTATGTGCACTTTCCCAGCAACGACACTAAAAATGTTTGATCAATTCAATTGTACTAGAATTTTTTAACATTTTATATTATCATTCCAAGTTGCTAAACTTATGGAGTGAAAAGAGAAATATATGTAAGGACTTAGATTCTAATTTTATTAAATGTAAATTGAAATTTAAAGGAAATTATATTTTATGAAAGTGATTAAATCTAATCTAACTCAATATGATCATGGTTCTAAAACATTTATAGACCCTCTTTTCCATGTATAAATTCAATTGATTTTTAACAACAAACGTTCTTAAAAATATTTGAATATAATTGTTTGAAATTTTTAAATATTTGACTCATATTCAATCAGAAGTTCCATATGGTCAGCCTACATTATATTAACACACAAAAATCAATTAAAATCCACACTGTTGAAATCGAGATTCATTCAAACCATGTTGTAAATTAACCTAAGTGATCATTTTATTCTAACTAAAATAAATAAAACTCATCAAATAAGAAGCGTTGTGTATCCTAGCACAGGTTGCCCTCCTAGTTGAGTTGCACATGCTGAGAAAACTTCAAAACCTCAGTTGTTAGCTTAATTCATATGCTGATAACTCTTACACATCCACAAGAATCAAAGCATAAATATATAACGATATGAATTTCGTATAAATCAGAAACCCCTATGTATCTAAGAAAGAAATCATAGGTATTTATAGAGTTTGTGGACAACAACCGTTTTAGGATTTTGCTACTCCAATTTGGGATAAAGTAAAAAATTACAGATAATGTGGAGCTTGATGAGATAGAATATATTTTAGTGGATCTTAGATCAAAATATATGATTACATCTTATCTCCTTTCCATGAATTTACTAAAATAGAGCTATTTCTAACCTCTTTCCTCAATAGGTGTTAGGTGACACATTAAAAAATTGTTGATTCACGAAATCTGGGAAAATAGGGTTCAAAGAATCAATAAAATCCATCAAATCTTTCACATTTTAAGGAAGCTATCTGAGAAGATCCTAAATGGGCTTGTTCTCCAAAAAACTAATGTTTTTATTTTCTTAGATTCATCTTCATTTTCTCATAAATTGTGTCATAATTTTATTGCTAAAAAATTGTTTCCCATTGCATTTGATCAAATGTTGGAGGTTCATGTGTGTGAGTTGGGTGATCTTTGAACAACAAATATTCATATTGGGGGTCTTAGAAACAAAATCCATGTTCCTAAATTTCTTCTAGAATTGTGTTTATACCTTGATCACGTAGATGGTTGTTGAAACTAGACTCAATAACATCGTTGGTAAATTGTCATTACTAAAACCAAACATAATCCTAATTAATTCATTAAAAATAAAGAAAATATACTATAATTAACCACTTTGAGCATTAGAAATGACTGCAATTTGTTTTATAGGAAATTGTGGAAAATTGGGTATTTAATGGGTGAAAGAATCACACAAATGGTCAAGCGGATGAATGTAAATAATGGAGAAATGGTGACGAATCAGTGACCCAACATCTCCCCCGCGAGATTTTTCCTTTTCCTCATGCAAATGAAGTAAAGAAACTAACAAAACTAATTCATTTTCAACATATTCAGTCCAAAATGTATCCTCCTTTCTTTTGCAATGAGTTAGCTTTCTTTGAAAAATTGCTTGTTTTGAGAGGAATAATGTCTTGATTGTTGGTTGGTTTAAATAAATGAGATTAGTCTTAGTTGTTGAAGTATACTTTCTTCAATCCTTTCTTGGAAAACCAACAACATTTACTAAGTACTATCACAAAATGTTGGTTGAAAATAAAGGGACAAATTTATAGTGAGGATCCCACTATTTGAGGACAACATAATGAAATTTTCTAAAACCGAAAACCATTCCAATGCCTCCTCCTCAAATGTAAATGCAAAAACCATCATTCCGACATGAAAATATTTCATGACTTTAACAAACAATGCAATATGTAGTACAACAAAATTATAATACCATGAAAAGATCCAATGATATCAAGTCAATCTAAATCATAACCCTCATTTGATAATCACAATATGTCTAAGAAATCAAATGGAGCATAATATATGACCACACATTTATATTATAACCATGCCATACCTTCCAAATAATGAGTTGATCTAAATCTGTAATGTGAAGAGGAAAGCAAGGATGAAAATTTTATGATCTTGGGACAAATTTATCCTCAACATATGTCTGTAAAAATTCTAAATAATCTTGATAAAAAAGCTATCTATATTTGTTGTTCAAATCTCCACTATATGTGTGTATATATATGGCTAGAAAAAAAAATTTGAATCATGGCTTACCAAAAGTTGGTCCTCAAGAGTTATTGCTTGATTCCCTTCTTCTTCATGGGATTGATCTTCAATGAGTTCTTGATCCACATGGTCTTCAAGTTCAATTACATATTTACCTTTTTGTCATAGCCCTGCAAATTCCACACAAATGGCATCCATCTCACCTTTCTAAATCTGTTACTTCATGTAAACGAAGCAGGGGATTGTTGTAGTTTGAAAATTGCATACGTGTACTCTGTTTTTATCACTCTTGCATAACCATAGGCAACAATAATGAAATATTTCTTGAACACAAACTTATTCATTTCCACCTTGAAGTTTCCTCAACAATGCATTTAGTAAAGTAGCTATGAAGATGTCCTAATTAATGATCAGTAATATGGCATAGTGACATGGCATGTCTTCCTTGATCATCAAGCATATCTTTGGTTATGGCAATGACCATGGAAAACAATGTCATAAATATTGTCATAAAAACCACTAAAGAGTTCCATTCAGAAAATATTGCAACTAAAACAAATTCAGCCTAAATGGTGGTGGCACATAATAGATTTTCTCGAGAAAGAGACCAACACAGTGAAAGGGTTGAAAGGACCAAAATTAATCTGACAACTACAAAAAAATATTATAAACCGAGCTTCCCAAGTGGCATTTCTAACATGTTAATCTCAATCATAGCAGGGTTATATGTTTCAAGATAAAAAAGAACATCTAAATGAGGTTTGTTACTCAAGGATCAAGTTTATTCTTTGCTCCCAAAAGACCAATTCCTGTGTTTTATAATCCATTGACTCCATAATAAATTTCCAGTGCAAAAAACTTCCCAAGTTGCTTCTCAAAATTGTTCATCCTTCCATTCATTTCCTATATTTTTGAAATCATAAAATACAACCATTATGTTCTCATGAAGTTATTGTAAGTCGAGTTTTTTCTACTACCACAAAGATTTCTTTTGAACAAATTATAAGCAAATAAAAATGAGTAAATATGGAAGGGATGGGTGTCTGTGAAGTGTTAAAGAATGAAGAACGTTGGCTTGTGTATAGTAGTCACATCGATGTAACACAGAGCTACATAGTTGAAGGCATAGTGTACATTGATTGCACTTTACAGTTTTACCATAAATCCCTTCCTTGAACCAGGGTGAATATAGAGTGAAAGGAATGACTTATATCAATGGAGTATAATATTGGCAAAGATAAATGATAGTGAAGGACAAGCTTGAGTAGTCCCTTTTCATACTTTCCTATAATAATAACAAATTAAAAATTTTTGTAGATGGTTATACCTCAAGTTTACCTTTATATGGAGCTCAGAATGGTCTTCCGATGAAGAAGGAGTTGTAGGCATCTAGATATAACCATTTTACTAGTGAACTTTGATTCTTGAATCTTGAGTTGTTGATGATTCTGAAAACATCTTTCACGATATCTAATGTTGCACAGAAATATACACCATTAACTCATTTTAAAGCCAAATTGAGTGATTCAAAAGGGAAATAGTGTATTTTTACCTATTTTACCATAGCATGCCTTCAAATTCTCATTTTGATGAAGAAAATAGGTTATTGTGTAAAAATATTGGATTCTAGCTTTGTTTGTGCACAATGGTAATTATATTGTTTGAATATGTGGCCATGATATTTTTCATCTTAGCATCTTTCTTTTGGTTCTTTGGGTTGAGCGCTAGATGCATGGGGGCTTCATTGGGGCAGAAATACCATACCATGTGCGTTTATATTGGGGGATATATATTGAGGAAAAAATGACCTAATATATTGAGCATATAATAGGGGGTAAAGGTTTTTTATATCGGCAGGTATAAAAAAATGGAGCTCAAAGTCAATGAAAAGATATAAAGGGATATAAAAAATGTTAATGAAAAAATGGATACCTACAATATCTAGATAAAGTAGGGCTTTTTAAAATTGGAAAGGTGTATTGGGTTTGAATTGGTATGGGGTTAAATAATGTGATTTTCAAAGGTATTTTCAAATATGTAGTCAAATTAGAGGTATTGTTTAGTATGCCATGAACACACATGATATGTCAAAGATTCATTGAGTGAATCCCCCATGCCACTGGGTATGGTGAAGAAAGTTTAAGGCATCCAAGTTTGTTTTGGTTTTGGTGATTTATGGACTGGTTTAGGTGAAATCACTATGGTTGAGGGTAGAGGTGGTTTAGCCTTTGGATTCCCTGGTTGGCTTTGTTTTGGTTTATTCGATGTGATCCCAATTTCATGCTTAGAATATGTCACGGGGGAGATTTCCTAAAAAAATATTTGGTTCAGCCCAAGCTATGGTCGGGTGGTACATGAAAGTCATTGACTTGGTTGGAACTATGCATATGTTATTATGTGTTATTCTATAATGAGATCAATGAGCACAACTTATGGTTTAAAGGTATGATTACACACTTGTTTTTTCATGGCTTCATTATAGTTAAATCTTGGTTACAAGCATGGTATCTTTCTCATTATATGATGTTCTCTTTGTAGAAATTAATGTGTAGTTTCAAAACTACTCATGAAATTTACTAAGTCACGAGACTTGAAGCTACTCTATTGATCTGTGAAAGTTAATTCGCCATTTAGAACAAGAATCATAGACATGCAAAAGGAAACATCACACATGCACATAGATTTATCTAGGGGAAAGAAACTGCTCAAAACCCCTTCCTATTTGTATTGCATTAATCAGAGAATAGAGATGAAATACATATGCTTTCTCAAGCTTGAGCACACACTGTAAGTATATAGTCTATCCCTCTGCCTGATTAAATGACTATTGCCAACACTTAGCCAATTTCCAAGCCCTCCAAGCTCCTAATTCCTTGCTTTGTTCCTCTTGGAATTAGGCCCCTATTAATTAGGAAATTTTTTCATCTAGATTGCACAATTCCTTTAGGTCCTTCCTCTGGATACATGCACCACTTGTACACATTGGAATAGTCTACAACTGATAGTACACTACCTTGAAATATCCATATCAACTGGGTAATTCGAATTATATACATGCATGAGATAATTTAGGTTGATTGATCAATTATCTACATGATCATTGAGTGTGGTTGAAATTCCACTTCCACAACTTGACCTTCCACTAATTCCTCCAACAATTAAAACTAGTTTAATTGACCATAACTCAATTTAACTTAATTAAATTGCTACAGCTAAAATTAACTCAACCTAGGCTCCTAAAATTTAGGAACCCACTCACACAACTAAACTTCATGCCTTAGCTCGAATTAACTAAGCTAGACTCCTATTTTTTAGGAATCAACTCAAGAAAATTGAATTTCAACTCATTAACTTGAATTAACCGAACTAGACTCCTGTCTTTTAGGAATCAACTCAAGAAAATTGAATTTCAACTCATTAACTTGAATTGATTGTTCTTAACTAAGTGAAAAGTGTTATTTCACCTCAATTAATTCCTCCAAGTTGTTTGTTGATATGGAAATTCAAATTTTCTCAATTTTAATTAAGGAAAAAAATCAAAATTGAGACTTTCTTGTTGCATTTTCAACACTCCCTCTCAACAAGAAAGGGATTATCAACCACCCCGATCCTGCCCCTATGGAATGTACTACATGAAAAAACTCTCACCACTTTTGTTGCTACTACAACATCTACAACTCATAAGCATCCAAAAAAAATAAACTGAATCAACTTTGTCTACAACTGTCTACTAGGAAAAATTATGTCATTGCTGACTCTGTAACTAAGCCTCCTACTTTGTTGTCAACACTCCTCTGCACTACTCAGTATCTGACTGACACTAATCCTCCTACTATTGAATACTATGGCCCCTATAGTAAGTTAATGATCCATGAGGAGAACACCTCAATGGACCCTACCCAAATTTCTACAACTCTTGGACTAGGGCTTCACATTGCCCCACCTCACACCTGGAGGTATAGCAGCATGTGATCCCTATGCCTACTCATCTCTAACTCCCCCCCTATTGGAGGTCTCTAATTAAGTGGATGTCTCCACTTTGTCTCCTGTTTGCTTCTCCATTTGTGGCTACTCCATAATTTCCTAAGGCTTCATCTGAGGCTGCACGTTGAGAGGTAAATCATGCTCCCTCTCAACCACCACATCTCTAGTCTCTGCATTGCTCCTCAATTCTTTGCATGCATCTTCTACCTCAAGTGCATACAGGTTCTTGACTCGAACCTTGACATGCTTCACCTATCCCCTGACTATGTGTATCAAGAATGCCTTTCCTTTATTGAAGATCACATCATAACCATAGTCTTCCAAAATTGCTACAGAGGTGAGTTTTTTCTTTAGACTCGACACAAACATAACATCTTTGAGTTTGAGAGGGGAGCTTGAATCCCTCTGAAAGGTGACTGTTCCAATCCCAATCATGTTGTATCTTCCATCATATCTAAACTCAATGCTAATCTTGAGATGTTTCTCCTCAAATTCACCGAAAATTTCTTTATTCCCCGTCATGTGGAACAAGGAACCACTGTCCAAGTACCACACACTCCCCATCATGGTGCTTGCCATGCATGCGATGAGAATGAGGTCAAGCTCAAACTGTGAAGCCAAAGATTCATGTATCGGTGCTACCACAACCTCCTTCTTTCTTGTCTTCTTGTGTGGACTCTTCATGGCATAGTGCCTGAATTCATGACAATTGAAACACATGATTTTGGACAAGGCTTTCTTCTTGCCCACTTGGCTAGAAGTAACCTCACATTGGGACTTCTTCCCCCTGGCCTTCTTTCCTTTGCTGACTAATGCAAAATCCTCTTCCTCTTCTTTAGATGAGGTCTCATATTTGGTATTCTTCCCTATTTCCTCCTGTACCAAGTCAAACCCAATTTGGTAGTTTATCCCTCCCATTCACTGAATCTTGGTAGTTGTGCCAGCTCTTGGGAAGGCCTAGAAGGACTAGGCTCACCAAATCATCCTCTCCTACAGTAACACCAACTTGACCAAGTTCATCACGACATTGTGTGAACCTGCTTGGGTTCTATGGAATGGTATTGTTCCTTTGCATCTTGATATTTTGTTTGTCCTTGAATGCCAATTTCCTATGGTCACTATGACTCTGGAACAAATTTGTCAGTGCTTGCCACATTGCATACGGAGTCTCTTTCCAGTGGATATTTGAGACAATATAGTCTCGTGCTCCTTCCAATATGATTCTCCTTGTCTTGGCAACACACTTATTCCATTATGCCATATCCTTAGCATCAGATGTTGTTGGTTTCAGAATATCATTATCAATTAATTCCTTCAACCCATTATCCTTCAGTACTTCCTCCATGTGTTCCTTCCATGTAACATAATTTGAGCTTCCCTCAAGGACGTACTCGAGCCTTAGTCCATTAAAATCCATCTTCTTAGTCTTGAAGAAAAACTGCAGCGCTAATCTACAAATTCAAACCTCCTGCAATGACAACTTCAAAATCTCTACTCTACAGTGATTCTAGCTCTGATACCATGTAGAAATTTATAAAAATATAGCTTTGATACGACATAGAAATTAATGTGTAGATTCAAAATTGCACATGAAATTTACTAAATCACAAGACTTGAAGCTACTTTACTGATCTGTGGAAGTTAATTCACCATCTAGAACAAGAATCATAGACATGTAAAAGGCAACATCACACATGCACAAAGATTTATCTAGGGGAAATCAACTACTCAAAACCTCTTCCTATATGTATTGCATTAATCATAGAATAGAGATGAAATACATATGATTTCTCAAGCTTGAGCACATGCTGCAAGTGTATGGACTATCCCTCTACTTGATTGATTGACTATGGCCAAAACTTAGCCAATTTTTAAGCCCTCCAAGCTCCTAATTCCTTGTGTTGTTCCTCTGGGAATTAGGCCCCTATTAATTAGGAAACTCCCTCATCTAGATTGCGCGATTCCTTTAGGTCCTTCCTCTAACTGTATGCACCACCTATATACATTAGAATAGTCTACAAATGATAGTACACTACCTTGAAATATCCATCTCAACTAGGTAACTCAAATTCTTTGCATGTATGAGCTAATTTAGGTTGATTGATCAGTTATCTAGATTATCACTAAGTGTGGGAAGTTCCACTTCCATAACTTGACCTTCCACCAGTTCCTCCAACAGTTAGGACTAGTTTAACTGACCATAACTCAATTTAATTGAATTAAATTGCTACAACAGAAATTAACTCAACCTAGGCTCCTAAAATTTAGGAACCCACTGCACACAATTGAACTTCATGCCCCTGACTTGAATTAGCTAAGCTAGACTCCTATTTCTTAGGAATCAACTCAAGCAAACTGAACTTTAACTCATTAACTCTGTTTGAGTGTTCTTAATTGGGTGATAAGTGCTATGTCACCTTATTTAACTCCTCCAAGTTGTACGTTGCTGCGGAAATTCAAAATTTCTCAATTTTAGTTAAGGAAAGAATTAAAATTGAGACTTTCTTTTTGCATTCTCAACACTCTTGTCATTGACCTTGTTCATGGTTAATAGGCTCTCGGTTAGTTTATATGAATGCATGAGCTAATATGAGTTTTATGTAGCTATAACGAGAGGGCAGTGAGCCTTCTTGATGATTCTCAGATGAAACTAAAGATACACTGAACAGATATGCATTCATGACTTACAGGTACTATGTTTACAAAGTTCTTGCATAAATTATTATCATGTATTTGACAAGCTTGAGAAATAACATAGCCAAGAAAAGTGCTTAATGACTTGTACAAGTTAATGACAGAGTTCTCGAAGGATATGGGTAGCTGGATGATTGCTTTCTTAAGTTTCTGGAGCCAAATCTTGAAACTAGGAATCCTCTGCCTCAACCGCACTGAAGTAGGGTCATCCATGTGGTTGTAGTCATAGGGAGGATGGGTCATTTGTTTAATTGGAAGCATGTAGCCACACTATCCTTTGTGCATGCAGATGGGTTGTGAGTTAGGCTAAGAAATGGTTCTAGCTTAGGGAAAATGTCACCAATAAAATCAAGTTGTTAATGTTGAGCTCAAGTGTTACTAAGTGTTGTAGTAAGTGTTGGACATGTTGGTAAGTTAGGCCCCATTTCTGTAATGTTATCTTGGAATTTGGGTCATGCGTAGCAACTCTCAGCTCATCTTTACCCTAGTGAGATTGTAAAATTGCGTAAATGTGGGGTGGGGTGTTACAGGGTGGTATCATAGCAAGGTCACAGCACTAGACCTCGAGGTAAATGTGGATTGACATGTAGGTTTATAGGTTTGGCATGCATGCATGATGGTAATTATTATTATATGCATTGCAGTCACATGCATGAAAACACTTTTATTTCTCTTGTGGTTACATTCATGATAGATGCTAGGTAATTAGTGCAGTCATGTGCATGTGCATCGGTTATTCATGCATGATAGTTAATATTTTGTTATATGCAAGATGATTATTATCATTTTGGTTGTTTGCATGACTGTTAAGTTCTTGATATTATTATGTATCATGCTAATATGACTAGCTTGTGTAGATGTACTAGCCTCCCCTGAGATACATTGAGTTATGATTTTGATTATGTCTTCTATTTGGTTTACCTAACATGGTATGTTTGTAGGACAATAGAATACTAGAGATGAAGAGTAGAATAGTTGAGTACGATTCACGTGACTCTCTGTATAAGTCAGAAGAGACAATGGTGGGATGGGAGAGATTAGTTGAGTAGAAGGGAGAGGGAGACTCTCTTGATCTAGCAGATACATTGAGAAGCTTGAAGGAAGAGATCACAAGCCACAAGGAAAATAATGAGAGGTTTATTGAGGCACAAGAAATTCTTCTAAAATCTTAATAGAATTGATTTTACGTAATGTAGTCATCCTCTGGAGTCTTTCACATTTGTAGAAGCAAGGACAGCTAAGAATCATTCATGGGGAACAACAAGAAGATAATACTAATGGTGTATATGGAAGTAGGTCTTAGAAAATGCATAGGTTGGATATGGATGACACAATGAAGAGTGGAAGACTCTTGGATACACCTAAGAGGAGGGATAGCACTCATGGATTTTATTCTAGTTCTGCTTCCAGAAGACATCATAATCATCACCATCAACATCTTTATAAGGGAGTGAGAGGGGGTACTTTCAAGAGTGGTTCAAGAAATCCAAGCCTCCTACTTTTGATGGTGAGTTTTATAAGTCAAAAGATGCAGAAGCATGGCTACTTGGGATGAGAATGTTCTTTAGACTTCATGATTACTCCGAGAATATGAAAACCAACATAGATACCTTTGGTCTCAAGGGAAAATCATATATTTGGTGGGAATATGTTAAGCATGCCAGAGGCATTAGAGAAGAGGAGATGACTTGGGATGAGTTTGAAAGACTCTTCAGCAACAAGTACCTATCTGAGAGATATTATGATGGAAAGGCAAAGGAATTCTATGAGCTCAAGATGGGTTCCATGACAGATGAAGATTATACAACCATATTTATAGAGCTATTGAGATATGTGCCATATCTCAAGGATGAGAAAGCAAAGATCCAAAGATTCCTCAGTGGATTTCCATTGTCATTCAAATACCAGATTGAGTTTGATGAGCTTAGTCATTGGAGGAAGCCATCGTGAAGTTTAGGCATTGTTATGAGTAGTCAAAGCGCAAGCTTGAGTTCAAGCATGATTGGAAGGGTAATGAAAAGACCAAAGGAAAATGGAATGAGAAGTGAGGAAGATCTCAAGATGTAGGTGAGAAGGAAAATATGGATTTGCGTAAGAAGATCAATAGAGCTGAGAAATGACACGGGTCTTAGTCTGAGGAACAACAGAATAAAGGAAATGACACAGAACTATTGTAGTGTTGGACCTGTGGTTGAGACCATCATAGGAGAGATTTTCAAGGTGCTAGGCCTCATATCTATAGTGCTCAGGAGGCACAAATAGTTGGGTATGTAGGTCAAAGCATTCCTTGTATTTATGCAGTAGTGGATAATAGGCAGGAATATCATCGGGCATCCATTATCAAGATGGAAGGTGGAACCATATGAAGAGTTCCAGGCAAAGGCTCAATGCATCCTACAGTGAAATAAACTCATGCTCCAGAATCGAGAAATAGAGCAAGTTAAAGTGCATAGAAGCACCTTGGGGTCAAGGAAGCTACATGGGAGATGGTTGATCATATGCGGACATGATAGCCGATTTCCAATTATAGTTGAATTCGTCAAGCGAATTGGAATCCCTTGAGATATGATACATGCATGTGCAGTTGCAGGGCAACGTGCTTGGTACAACATGATAACGTAATTGGTATATTATTATATTTATTAATGAACTGATAGTTGTGTGTTTATGGTAGTATGATGCAGGGAATTGCATGGAAAAAGAGACTACCATAGATCTTGAAGAAGGCTCGGGCTGAGATTTCACTCTTGAACCCTTGGAAGAACAAGGAAACCATGGGGGTTGAGTCATAGTGTTTATTAAAAGTTTTGTGTTTTCGGTGTTTTTTGATTTGTTTGTGCTTGATTTGTGGTTTTGATTGTGACTAGTGCATAGCCATGCCACTTTTTTGTGGTTTTTTATTGTTCTTTGGTTTTCCATGTTTTCTTATCATGTCTTCTTGATCTTTTCTTTTATGTTTTAAGGGCCTTGGGAATTGGTTGGGTAAAAGAGGAAAGTTAATGGAGCTCAGGGAGAATTGAGTGGAACCCAATAGGTAATGTAAGACCTGGATGAATCCTGATGCATGAATAAAGGGCAGTTGAAGGCAAGAATATGACAACCAATTGGGTTGGTTGGGTATATGGGGATAAATGAATAGTGGCAAGAGAATCACGATAAAGGTAACATGAAAGGTAAAGTAGATGGATTTGAGGTATCATATGCCTTGGTTATGTTGGGAACTATTGTTCTAATGTTGTATATGCTTATGTATAAAGGAAGTTCTCTTAACCTTGACCTTATGAACACTTGTAATTGTGTTGTGATCATGATTATGCTAATGTATATGTGTGTGTGTGTGAATGTCATTGTCTGGCAAGGTTTTTAGGGATCATTCTTATGGAGGAATGATTGCTTTATGTAGGTGAATGGCATGAAAATATTCTTGGCTATATGAGGAATTGACTTAGAAAGAGGTAACCTTGGTTGATTTATGATTTTGATATATGTGTCTATAACTATGCATATGTTTATGCTATGAATAGGGAATGTTGAAGCATACATCCGTAGAATGAAAGCAATGTGATATGTGGCATGTTGGGACAAGCATGGATAATTAAAGACACCATAGATCTTGGATTTGGATTGTAGATGCACACAGTAAGGCATGGGGAAGACACTAGAGGCAAGAATTCTTGGTAGAGACTATGTTGTCTCTTGATGTGGAGTATTGTTTTTGTGTACATGTTGTGTTGTGTACATATGTACATGTTGTGTTATGTACTTGTGTACATGTGTAGATGTTGTGTTGCGTACATGTTTTACTGTGCCATGTTTATTGTGTTGTGTCATGTGTATATGTGAAGGTATCATGTTTTACATCATGTGTAGGTGTATGTGTTGTATAATTTGTTGGGAGAGGAAAGTATGGGACTATCTGGATCCCCTTATTGATTATATTAAGGGTAGAGGTGGCATAGTCTTTGGATTCCCTTGTTGGTGATATTGAGGGTACAGGTGATATAGTCTTTGGATGCCCTTGTTGTTGATATTGAGGGTAGAGGCAGTATTGTCTTTGGATTCCCTTGTTGTTGATATTGAGAGAGGAGACAATATATTCTTTGGATTCCTTTGTTGTTGATATTGAGGGAGGAAGTGGTCTAGTCTCCAGATTCCCTTGTTGTTGATATTGACGGTGGAGACAGTATAGTCTCTAGATTCCCTTGTTGCTTTGGAAGAGAAGAGAAGAGAAGAGAAGGCACTGGGTTCTTGTCGCATTTGGCAACTGATCCAGTGCGTGTATGTGACCAAAGATCAGAGAAGGCACTGGGTTCTTGCCAAGTTCAACAACTGATCCAGTGTGTGTACAGAAAGAACAAAAATAGAAGTAAATAGCAATTTGAAAGATGAGTTTCATTATTTTATTCAGTTTTTAATTTCAAAGTTATGAACATAATATAAGATTCAAATTTATGATGATTGAGTTTTGAGCTAACCATATGTGATATTTTATACATGATGATTTAATCAAGGAGCTAATTTGACTTATTGTGATGAGCTACCAATGATCTACAATTTGAATTTATTACAATTCCTTTTGAGTCTAATGGAAATTATGTGATTGGTACATGAAAGCATGGAAATTCCTTGTGTGGTTGGTTGGAACTAGCTGCAAGAGCGTTAGTAGAAACAACAAAAGGAATTGGAACATGATATAATATGTTGGTATAGGACTTTAGGAGCAGGGCTATTTTGGGACACTAGTACCCAATAGTGTTTATTTATTTCCATAAGCAAGTTATGATCAGTATGATGGTTTTGAGGCAGGGATCTGCCTTGGTTTTGGGACCTTTCGATGTGAGGAAACCTTGCCAAGGAATGGATCTCCTAAGGGAATAGGAAGCAGAGAAGGGGATGCCTGAACTTGGGAGGTGAATGATTGAATGGAAGTGGTTGACTAGATTGCCTGAGGGACTAGGAAGCAGAGAAGGAAGGTCGAGGAATAAATTTGTTTTGGTCGATAGCATTGTTGGTTCGAACCAGAAGCACATTGGGAATATGCCTGGAAAACAATGAGTCTGTAATTGTTCACTGAGAGAACAAGGAGCACAATGATTGTAGCATTGGAAATTGTGGTAGACTTTGATTTTAACAGTGGATTCTATACTTCTAGGGTAACAGGTGAATCAATGGTACTACTTTTGAGGGTGGAGGTGTGAGCCTCTAGACTACCTTGTTGTTGATGTGGGCATTGTATCATTTTATTTGTTGGTTGAAGAAAATGTGCATATGTATATGTGTGTATATTATTGTAAATATTGCATCGATCTATGTTTATAAAGCTCCATAAGCAATATTTTATTTGTTGGTTGAAGCACATGTGGATGTGTGTATATCACTATAAATACTACATCGAGTTGTGTTTATAAAGCTCCATAAGAAGTATATCTTGTCATAAGTGTCGTAGAACATCGAAAACGATGTTCCCCCAAGGGGAAGGGGTTTGTAATAGCCCTAAGTTAAAGTTCCATGTATTAAATGGACATTATAAAAGGAAAAGATAAAACCAAGGTCATGGGACACGTATTCCAAGTTGAATGGAGGGGAAAACATTATAGTGAGAGTCATTTGTGTCGGTTAATTATTTATTGGCTATGGAAATTGGCATTGGAAAAAAGAAAAAAGCAATAAATGGAAATTAACATAAGAAATAAAGGAAAATAGGAGAAAAGAAAGATAAAGAGACAAGAAAATGCATGCAAGGGACAATGAAGGTAAAGGAAAGGAAAAGAAAAGAAAAGAGGAAGAAACATTCTAGCCTTCAATTGGACAAGAAGAAGCATGAGAGAGGGAACAAGAATTTCGACAAAGGGAAGACACAAGCACGAAAGAAATGGACAAGCAAAGAAAGCAAGGAGCACAAGAGGAAGATTGGATCAGCAAAAAATAATTATAGAATTTTAAGTAATAGTGTGCATGTGTGATTTAACATGATGGGATTTGATACATGTTCTATGCATTAGTTTATCGGTCATGTTTGTTGTCATTTGCATGGAATTTTCCTATATTGATAGTGTTGTACAATATTGCTTATGTCATTTCCCGGATAGCCATAGTGTAATGGGTTCCCTGTTTTGGTTAAGCTTTGGATTGTTGGTAGATTTTGGATCCTGGTTGAGGTGGTCTTAGGAAAATTCCCAAGGGTTGAGGGTGGAGATGGTTTTCTCCTGTAACTCTTGACAAGTGGGTGGATACAAGAAAATTCCTCTAGGTATGGTGAAGAATGTTTGAGGCATCCGAGGTTGTTTTCGTTTTGGTGATTTATAGACTGGTTTAGGTGAAATCATTATGGTTGAGGGTAGAGGTGGCTAGCCTTTGGATTCCCTAGTTTGTTTTGTTTCGGTTTATCCCATGTGATCCCACATTCATGCTTGGAATATAGCACAAGGGAGATTGGCTAAAAGAAAGATTTGGTTCAACTGAATCTATGGTCGGGTGGTATGTGGAAGTCCTTGACTTGGTTGGCACTGTGCATATGTTATTATGTGTTATTCAATAATGAGATCAATGGGCACAATTTTTGGTGTAAAGGTATGATTATATGACTGGTTTGTCATGGCTTCATTCTAGTTAAATGCTACATTAGAGAAATTTTGAGGTCTAAAATGGCCCTCCTAAGGAACATTATAAAATAATAGAGTAAATAATAACATAAGATTAGATTACATCATCAAATTTTGGAGGAAAAAAGAAAAAACTACTTTTTCAACTCATATTTTCAACTTATCTCTCTATGGTTTTACTCAAATGTTGAGGATCACTCATTGGGTGAAAATTTTCATCCAAGGGGTACCCATGTTGCATAATTTCGATGGACCCTGTTATATAAAACATGAGAAATACATGAAAAAACATGATTGCAATCACATTTTTCATGTATTTCTCATTTTTCATATAGCAGGGTCCATCGAAAGTATGCAACATGGATACTCCTTGGATGAGGAATTAAATTTTGCATCCAAGTAGTGCTCCCACTTGAAACTTGAGTAAAACCATAGGGAGATAAGTCGAAAAAGTAGTTTTTTATTTTTCTATTCTTTAATCTTTTTAATTTTTTACTCTAAAAATGGTGAATCATCCCCCATGGTTTGCGTCATGATCTAAGTGGATATTGGTGACCACTCGCCTATTCCACTTGGACCCCAACACTATTTATTTCAGTTTCCTTAATTGTAGCACAATTTACTATTTTTGGCAGTTTTTCTGGTCTTAAACTTCTTAAGCCGTTTGGAGGCCATAAACGATGTTTTTTTTTTTGGGAAAACGGGAAAACTAGGAAATTGTGGTAGGGGTTTTTAGTTACAAAACATAATCCTCATATAGATCTTTCTAACGAGGTAGTGTATGTGTCAAATGGAGATCATGTTCCATAGTTACGACCCTGGGATGTTGGTGTACCAACTAATCCCAAAGGGGCCCACAAAATTTTGGTGCTTCATCTGTAGAAAATCCTTTAGATTCACAAGCTCATGCAACGTACTAAAGCACAAGATAAGAATCTACTTCTACTTTCAACCAGCAGAAGCCAATAGATCGATGAAAACAATATGAACAAGAAGAAGATAAATCAATGGCACATTACACAAGATGTACCTAGGGAAAGCCATCGCTCAAAGCCCGCTATCTATATTTCATATATCAGAAATATGAGTGAATATACATAGCTTCTTCTCACTAGAACAATTCTGCACAAGTATGATCAACTCTCTCAGCTCACAAGCTAGCTCTTAGCCAACACTTAGCCAATTTTGCAACTCTCCAAGCTCCTAATCTCTTGTGTAATTCCTAGGATAAATAGTCCGTATTTAAAGGGAATTCATGCTTCCAAAACTATGCAATCCAAACATAGGATCAATCACTGATTTATGCATGATATTTACACTCCAGTAAATAATACCGCTGATATTACACTGCCCTTGCACTCTAGTCTCAACTGGATCTTTCTCTAAACTGACATGCATGAGTTTCTCATGAGGGAATCTTCAGTTAACGGGAGTAGCACTAGTGGATGCATTAGTGCACCAACTAACTAGTAATCCTCTATTAGTTCCAAAAACAATTTAGAACTAATTTAACTAAACTTAACTCAGTAAACTGAGTGATCTATTTTCAACTCATAAATAAAATCATTATGGACCCCTAAAACTTAGAGAGAACATACATACTTCCAAAAGACTTCCAACTCAAAATTCCTAAGTTAACTAAGTCAACTTAACTTAGTTAACTATTACAAGTTGCTATGAGAAAAGAATTACAATTTAATTCACAATTTAACTCAAGGACAAATTAAATTGGAATTTCTGGATTCTATTTTTAACATTTCTTGTTGCTATTTTCAACACTCCCTCTCAACAAGAAAGTAATTCAACTCAATCTCGATCCTAAACCTTTGGAATGTTCTACACGCAACACTTCTCTCTAGTGTTGTTGCTACAAAAACTACAGAAACAAAACAAAAAAATCCAACCTAAATCAATATAATGCATCTATCATCAAAGTCTCTGACTGTTATTGCCTCTGGTGACTAAAAACTCTACACTTTTGTTGAATTTTCCTTTCTGCACTATTGTCAACCATTATATGTGCTCTTTAGCATCTAACTTCTCTAGCCTCTGTCTCTTTGATCTCTAATTACATCAATCCCATTGATTCCTCCCGCTACTCTGTACTTTAGGCTCCTGTAGCAATGTACGATCCATGAGATAAAACCTCTCAATGGACCCTGCCCAATTTCAGCCCTCTTAGGACTATCACTTCACATCGCCCCACCTCACACCTAGAGGTATGGCTACATGTGATCCCTCTGCCCACTTGACTCAAAATTTCCCACTACTGGAGGTCTCTACATGAGTGGATGCCTCCACTCAGTCTCCTCTCATCTTCTCCAATTGTGGCTACTCCACAATTGTCTGAGACTGCTTCTTCTGGGGTTGCATGTTGAGAGGTAATTTACTCTCCCTCTCAACCACCAAGTATCTAAAATTTTCCTTACTCCTCAAGGCTTTGCATGCATCTTGTACCTTAAGTGCATACAAGTTCTTGGCTAGCACACCAATCTGTCTCATTTGTCCCATCGTCATTAAATTTTCTCGAAAAAGAGATAATTTTAAATCAGCAATATCTCCCTCATCCAAACTCCAATTTGGCCGATTTGTTTTTTGAATTTGAGTATTTTTTCGCAAGGAATCCAAATCTGCTATTATTTTCTAAAAAATTTTCACAATAATTTCCATATCTTCTCTGCAAACTCGCAGCCCACAAAACATCTAGCTCCGATACCATGTAGAAAATCCTATAGATTCACCAGCTCATGCAATGTACTAAAGCACAAGACAAGAATTTACTTCTACTTTCAACCAGCGGAAGCCAATATATTGATGAAAACAATATGAAAAAGAAGAAGATAAATCAATGGCACATAACACAAGATGTATATGGGGAAATCCACTGCTCAAAACCTTGCTATTTGTATTGCATATATCAGAAATATGAGTGAAGATACAAAGCTTGTTCTCACTAGAACAATTATGCACAAGTATGCTCAACTCTCTCAGCTCATAAGCTATCTCTTGGCCAACACTTAGCCAATTCTACAACTCTCCAAGCTCCTAATCTCTTGCATAATTCTTAGGATGAATAACTCGTATTTAAAGCGAATTCATGCTTCCAAAATTGCGCAATCCAAACATAGGATCAATCTCTAATTCATGCATGATATTTACACTCCAATAAATAATACCACTGATAGTACACTACCCTTGCACTCTAGTCTCAACTGGGTCTTTTTCTGAACTGGCATGCATGAGTTTTTCATGAGGGAATCTTTAGTTAACTGGAGTAGCACTAGTGGATGCATTAGTGGACCAACTGACTGTTAGTCCTCTATTAGTTCCAAAAACAATTTAGAACTAGTTTAACTTAACTTAACACGGTAAACTGAGTGATCTAATTTCAACTCATAAATAAACTCATTCGGGACCCCTAAAACTTAGGGAGAACATATAAATGATTTCCAAAAGACTTCCAACTCGAAATTCCTAAGTTAAATACGTCAACTTAACTTAGTTAACTATTACAGGTTGCTATGAGAAAATAATTACAATTTTAATTCACAATTTAATTCAAAGACAAATTAAATTGGAATTTCTGGATTCTATTTTTAACATTTCTTGTTGCTATTTTCAACATCATCTCCTAGGGTTAGGTTTTAAATTTTTGGGGTTTTCCCTTGCTTCTTAATAATAAAAAAGACCTGCAAGCCTCATTGTAACACATTTCATAGGCTTGTAGCCTCCACATCTCTTCTTTGAGATAAGATATCATCACCTGAGCTAGTTTATTTACATTCTGCATGTAAACAATTTTTAGTATGTTGTTATTAATAAATTGAAGTTTGATTTCCACTGTAACTCTATGTTTTTATGTTATGAACATAAATTATATAAAAATAGATAATAAATAATAACCATAATAATATAAATATAATAATAAATAATAATTATCAAAGAGATTTAGAACAGTTGGTGAGGGAGCGCGCTGTTAAGGCACTCCGTAAGCAAAGGTCACCGGTTCTAGTCTCGCTGATACCAAAAATCCAGCATGGTTTCCGTTGGTGCGGCTCAGGCCAGGTGCAATCCCCAAGTGACTTTGACAGCTTAGACACCACTGAGTCGTAGCCTCTCAGCCAAAGGGTAAGAGTGATTTTCAGGATTCACCCACTTATCAATCAAAAAAAAATAATAAATAATAAGTAAATTAACTAATGGTTAGTTAGTTAATAATGAAAATGCATGTCTTAGGGACATGCATGTTCATGAAAGGGTACTTACCTGGCTATATATACAGGACCCTCATTCTCATTTTTACTCATCCTATATCAATTCTTTATACAATATACAATATACAATTATTGTCCTACAATGGATCTCTTTGTCTACGACATATTTTAATATTTTCGTTGCACATACGACTTTTTCTCATTACATTAGTATCAATGTTGTTCAATCCTCTTGATGCTCAACCACTGAAGAGAACCAGTCTGATCCGGCCTTTGGCCATTAATCCTTCGTCAACCCTGTTGTCATCACAATTGAAGCGTTTTGCTACACAAAGTTGGAGTTTCTCTGTTTCGCCAGTTTCGTCACTCATGGCTTTGGCCATTAAACCAAAAAAAATGAAGAAAAAAAGTGAGATAGTCAAAGAAAAAAAGAAAAAAGAAAATTAAATAAGTGCATATAAAGTTTAAAAAAAAGATTAAAAAAATATAGTCTAATGTAAATTTTGAAGGAGAACATTCATATATATATAAAGGTTCTACATTATTGATAAAAAGTACATGATAAAGTTAAGACGAAATCTTTTCAAATATCTTTAAAACTACATGTAAGAGAAGAAAGAGTGGATAATATTATCTTGATTCTTCATTAAGTGGTTTATAAGCCTATGGTATTAACAACCCATGGTTATTAGCCATAGTATTTTCAAGGTAAAAGAAAAACAAAAGGAATACAAAAACTTTTTATATGAATGATAAGTTTTACTTTTTACATAGAGAAAATTAACCGAGTCAAAGGCACATAAGTGGGCATATATTTTATATTATACCCCAAAGAGGTGAATAACCACTTTTCACTAGGGTTGTAACTTTTCAAAAAGAAAAAGAAAAGATTATAAATAAAAGATATGCAAAGAGAAGTTTTATATTATAAAGGGGTATTTTAAAGAAAATTTCAAGTCATAAAATTATTGAAAATATATAAAAGTACAAAGGGGGTATTATTATAGAAGGTTACTTAAAAGATCCATATATTAAAGTATATAAAGTGTTAGATCTAGAACTGTAAATAGACATAAGGATAACAAGTTATAACAAAGGAATGGTACTTTTTAAAAGCATTATAATAAATATAGGGTGCAGTTTATTTAAATAGTGGAATTGTGTTAACTTATTTTAAAGTGGGAAAAAATGTATAATTGAGGAAAATAAAAGTTAAAGGAATTTATAAAGGTGTTCAAGTTTATCAAATAAAATGGTACTTATTTTAAAGACTAAGTCCATTTTTGAAGAAAAAAGTGAATGAACCCTAATTCTAAAATGATGAAGGAAGGAAGATTTTCCTATAAGGGTGTTTTAATCACACATCACAAGTTAATTACATTAAGAGGGACTATCCAGGGGAAAAAAGTTAATATCACTATTAATACAAGTCGTGAGGATTATTATATCAATGTTAATCTGACAAATCAACTATTAATTCTAGAGTCAAACATATGAGAAAGAAAATATATTTTTGGCAAAAAAGAATATGAAATTAGTGATTTACAAGTGATGATTGATCATTATGAGTACATATCTCAATTTAGTGTCGTAACTATGTTTGACGAAGAGGTTCACATAATTCTTGATCAACATTGGTTCAAAGAATTAGGTACGTTCATTTTAAACACATAGAAAAATTCTTGATGTTCCCTTATAAGAGGAAGATGGTGACATTCCAAGGCATGACAACGAAATCAGAACTAATAATTCCTTCATCAAAAGATCTTAAGGATATTTCAAAACTAATGTTTCAAGAGATTCTAGAAATAGTATCCAAGAAGCAAAAAGAACTTGAAGAAGTCATATCCAATAAAAATAAAGAAAATTCATTTTTGAAAGAGCATAATAAAAAACTACTTACGCAAGTGAGAAAATGTAAAGCTAAGAAGCACAATTTAGAACAAGAAAAAGAAAGTTTTGACAAAAAATTCAATGAAAGTATATCAAAGAAAGAAGAGGAGAATTTATGCTTAAAAGATTGTAACAAAAAATTATTAGAACAAATCAAGTGTTTAAAAGACAAGAGCTTGAAGGCCAAAATAAAGTTGACTCAGAAAATGAGGAATGCTTCCGTTTCAAAAGTCAGAACCAAAATATTCTTAAACAGATTAGAAAACTTAAGGATGATAAGAAATCATTGGCGAATAGGTTCAAAGAAATTGTTGCAAAAGTAGCATCAAAATCACTAGATGTAGTAGTACGAATTGGGGAGGAAGAAACAAACAGCGATCCCACTAATCTCACATTTCAAGCAAATCCAAATCCTACTGAAGTAAAGACATACTTAGAGTTCTTCGTTCAAATGAAGAACACTCCAAATGAAGATTTAGTAATCAATTCAACAACAACAATGCCTGTAGGAAATCAGGAAACTTCCATAAAAACGTTAAAGGAAATTCAAATAAGGAAAAATCCTTATCTACATCCGAATCACAAGAGTAAACACCTTAATCAATCTAAAGAACATAAACAACAAACTTATGTTCCGAAGAATACTGAAATGAGCTCAATTTAGTCTACTAATAACAATTTGTTACAAATATCCAATGATCAGAAGATTCCACATAAGGTTAATCTAGGATGGTCTGATCCATTCTCAATATGACAATTCTATATATCACTCCAAGGATCATATCAACTTGTATCGACAAAGATGATTGTTCCGAGACAAGAAGACAATTGTAGTAGAAAAAGAGATCAAGTAGAAGACATTAGTAGGAGAAAAGAGATCAAGCCCTTTCATCAACAAGCTTTGAGGATAAAGCTTTTTGAAGGGGAAGGAAATGTTATGAACATAAATGATGTAAAAATAGATGATAAATAATAAACATAATAATATAAATATAATAATAAGTAATAAGTAAATTAAATAATGGCTAGTTACTTAATAATGAAAAGGCATGCCTTAGAGACATGCATGTTCGTGAAAGGGCACTTACCTGACAATATATACAGGACCCTCATTCTCATTTGTATTCATCCTACATCAATTATTTAAATAGTATACAATTTACAATTATTGTCCTACAATGGATTTTTTTGTCTATGAAGTATTTTAATATTTTTGTTGCTTATACGACTTTTGGTCGTTACATTCTATTTAAATTTATATTTCATTTCATTTCTACATAAATCTAGATCAGTGGTATCAAAGGGGTTTACTCTTTCTCTATTTTTCTATGCATGTCCCCAATGAGGATGGGGTATAAGGAGTTAGGGCTTGAAATGGTTGAACCTTTGCAAGACCGATCTCACCGACCCTGACAAACTCCCATTGAGGAAGAAAATAAAGATGAGGGAATATGAGATCCTTTCAAAATATTGCTCGAAGAATCCTTCGAGTGACGAAGGAACAAGATGATGGACAACTTTGCCCAGATCCTTTGTCGGATGCCCACATGTGACACATCTTCATCCAGCAACCACCCAGGAGGTGCCGCTCCCTTTAAGGTACAAGTCAACTTTGACATTTCCATATTTGATGGCCAGATAGATGTAGATGTTGTAGATAAATGGTTAAATATGTTGGAAGGATATTTTTTAGTTCATGATTTTTCGAGTAGCCAAAATATTACTTTTTCACTCCTCAAAGTTGTCCCCCACATCAAGGATTGGTGGGAAACCTATTGTGAGAAAAGGGATGAGAGGGAACACTCACTGCTTTTAGCAGCACCCACTTAGAATTATTTCTGAGACGCCATCAAGGAACATGATTACCATATCGATAGATATGAAGATACGTACATAAAATGTACCACACTACGGCAGAGAAGGGACCAAGATGAGCCAGAGTTCAAAAATTCTTTTCATACCCTTCACACGAAGTTGGATATCAAGGATTCTGAGCGAAATTTGGTACTCAAGTGTCGGGGCTATCTACACAAATGCATCTAGCATGAGATGGAGTTCCTAGACATATCCTCGTAGCTTGGTTTCACCTATCAATACACAGTCAAGATCAAGCATAAATTTAAACAAAAGAAGCGAGACTTTTGATCTGTGAATCTGAAGCAAGGCAAAGGCACCCCCAAACTACAAAACAAAGGATAAAGCCAAGGCGGGGTGACCCAGGACAATCGACTGAAGTCACAAGCAAATAAAAACACCATGAAGACAAAGAAGGACATAGAAAAGTTGTGTGAGTTCCATAAGAGCCCCACTCACAACACAGGTGAGTATCGAGCCAAGCAGTCACTGGTGGCTGAGCTAAAGGCTTTAGAGTCAGATGCATGTTATAACTTTGAGTCAAAACCTAACAAGGGGAATAAAAAAGGGAGAAAATTATTGATGCAGAGCCCAATGCCACTATTACCACCACCAAGATCCAAAAAATTGATCCCAAAGATCCAGAGGAAGGGGACTGTCTCTTCCACTCATAGATGTGGTTGAATGGGTCACCGTTGTAGTTCATTGCTAATAGCGAGAGCCAAAAGAACTTCATCTTAGTAGAGGCCATTAAGTAGTTGGGCCTACTGACCAAACCACACCCATAGCCATACACCATCGAGTGGCTCCACCAAGGACAATCTCTTCGCGTCATCCAGAACTATCGTCTTCCCTACAACATAAAACCCTTCACGGATGAGGTATTGTGTGACATTTCACCTCTTGAAGTTTGTGATGTATTATTAGGCCAACCATACTTGAGGATGCATCATGTTATGTATGAGTCAAGGCCTCACACTGTTATTATTACTTTTGGCAATAAGTTATACAGGATACACGAGGTAGCCCCACATACTGCCATCTCTTTAATATCTACTAAGCAATGTAGTAAGATCATCTCCCAGACTACGAAATTTATTTTCTTTTTTATTCATTCTCATAGTAAGGGGAATATCGTGGCCACACCCATGGCCACAGCTAAGGGTTCCACCATACAATAGAAGCAGGTGGATAAGGTCGTGGACGAATACAAGGATATCTTCTCCTTGCCCACAGGGGTACCTTCACACTGTCAGGTTAAGCATTCAATGGATCTGACTCTCAAAGCACCTCTACCCAATGGGTTGATATACCAATTCTCTATTTTGGAAATGAAGAAATCAGTGAAAGATCTAGGAGTTGCTGAAAAGGGCACATCCAACCAAGTTCCTCACCTTGTGGGAGCCTAATTATACTTGTATAGAAGAAGGATGTGACTAGGAGACTTTGCGTTGATTATCAGGCACTAAATAAAACCAATGTCAAGAATGTGTATCCAATCCCACAGATTGATGACCTTCTTGACCAACACAAAGGGGCCAAGTATTTCAACAAGATTGATCTAAAGTTTGGTTATCCCTAGGTTTAAATATAACCCACAGTTGTATGGAAGACCGCCTTCAAATCCAAGGAGGGCCTTTTTGAGTGGTTGGACATGCCTTTATGGTTGAAAAATGCCCCTATAACTTTTATGAGGTTGATGGATGACCTCCTGTGGCCCTTTATCAACTCATTCGTGGTTGTATATTTGGATGACATCCTCATCTTTAGCAAGAGTTGGGAAGAGAACTTCCAACACACTCGATAGGTCCTTCAAACCTTGCGACAACAAAAACTATGTGACAACTTGGATAAATTCACCTTTGGCATGAGCTAGGTCTAATATATGGGTTACATCATTGACAAGCAAGGCATGCATGTGGATCTAAAAAATATCCAAGTCATTCAGGATTGGCCATCCCTGACCACTCTAATAGAGTTTCATAGCTTTATGGCCCTTATCAATTTTTATTGGAGGTTCGTGTTGGGATTCTCTCATATCACTTGGCCTTTGAGTCAAGTTACCAAGGGCGGAGCGAAAGAAATATTTTTTTGGTCCAAGTCCCAACAAAAGGAATTTATTGAGTTGAAGCACCGCCTCTTCTCTACACTAGTACTCACATTAATAGACCTACAACAACTATTTGAAATTTAGGCAGACACCTCTTACTATGTTATTGGTTCAGCTCTCACCCAACAAGGGCATTTGGTGGTCTATCATAGAGAGACACTTTTCGCCACAATTTGAAAATGCCCCACCTAAGATAAGGAGATGTATTCCATCATGCAAGCTTGCCGACAATGGAAACATTACATTTTGAGGAAGGAGATGGTCATCCACATAGATCACTAACCCCTACAGCTTATACAGATCCAAGGGAAGTTGCAAAATTATTTCCATCGGAAGTGGTCAACATATATGTAACAATTCCATTTGAATATTAAGTACAAGAAGGACAACACCAATCATGTTACATATTTCCTCAATGGGCCACCTATTGACAAGGTTAATCCTCTCTGCGGACAGAGACGATCCCTCTAGCCCAATGAGTGGGGTCTAGCAACTAAAGTGACAATTAACTAGACATCTTCCTAGACTATAATTGAAAAATAGAAAAAGAGAGGTGACCTACCTCACTCTGATGCTATTCTGATTTCCTTTGTTGAGATCCTCGAACCACTTGTGTGACAAACTTGTTCCTGCTTCTTTCAATGCTTATGTACCTGCACAAGTAATCAAAAGACAACAAAGCATTGCAAACTAATAGCAAAACCAATGATAACCTACTTAGTTGATCAAGGAATGCCAAGCTAATACATACATGAACATATATTTTTTGGGAAGATGAACCAACAGTTGTATATTATTTAAAGAATGAAGGAATCTTACAACCATAGCCTTGATGTTGAAAGGCTCTCCTTGAGTGGTAATCCAAGTACAATCCAAGAAACTCTCCAAACACACCTTATCCAAGTTTAATGAATAGCCTATAAGCACAAGCTTAGCATAGGGGTGCAAATGTACATTCATCAACCATTTGGGAATGGGAGAGAAGGAATTTATAGGCTGGGAGAGGGAGTTAGGACTTCTCCAAAGATATGATTAGGCCCACATCTCAAGGAGGTAGCTCATAGGGATGAGACCAAGAGGTCAAATTAGGAGGATTCGACCTCATCTATGCGAAACCACCTCCAGCTCACCGCTCTGGAAGCTTCTAGATCATGAAGCTTCTCATCCTCTTTGGAAAAAATTCATTTTTGAGACCATCGCAGGTATGAAAGAGAACATAGCAATGCCACCACTGGCTTAACATGGTACAATAGGCAATCATCGCATTTTTTAGCTTCATAAGGGCGATGACCCTCATTTTATGGTTTTAAGAGCTATTTCTCTAGGGAAAGCTCCAGAGATTTTCCATGCAAAGTTAAAGGAGGGATACGAAATGTATATGCGGATGAGTATACTTGATCTGAATTTAAACAGGAATGCAATAAAATACAGAGATAACCATATACACAAAGATGCAGCGGAAATAATACTTCAATTCATTAATAGAAAATACTGAAATATGCTTACAACCAGAAATGGAAATAAACTAGCTAGGGCGATGGTAGCTTATCTCTGAGAAGAGATGTGTGGCTACATGCCTCTAAATTGTTCCGAACTGTGTTACAATGAGGCTCGAAGGCCTATTTATTGTTGTTGAGAAACAATGGAAAACCCTTCACATTCCAAAACCTAACCCTAGAAGATGAAAACGCCAAATTGTGGGCCTCGTTTGGGTAAATTGGTACATCAATTTCCCGGGGTTGTAACTTTGGCATACGATCTCCGTTTGACGCGTATGATAGCTCGTTAGAAAGATCTATTCAAGAACTACCACTTTGGGAAGGGCAACATTAGTCCATCGACCCATGTTGCCCCCAGATTTCCCAAAAAACGTCGTTTAGGGCCTCAAAACGGCTCTGGAAGTTCAGGACCTGAAAAAATGCTAAAAATAGTAAACTGTGCTACAATTTAGGAAACTGAAAATTTTGAAAGAGACAATTGTGGGGGTCCAAATGGGATAGGTGGGTGGCCACCAACATCCACCTGGATCATTCCTCCCCCCTTAGGAAGCAATGGTCCCCAATGCATTGAGTTCCTCCATTTACTGAACTTGTCCTGCAATCTCTGATGTGTCCAGTAATGGTGGGAAGCATGGTCGACAACGGTCCACATTGAACACTTGGTGCAGGCGAAGGAGTGGAGGAATGATCTGCTCCAAAGCATTATTCCCCATAGCCTTGGTACTATTGTAAGGACCTTGTCGGAGTGGTCTGAGCTTCTGATGGGTTCTGGTAAGGCGTTCTTTCTGTTGATGCAACCAGACTTTGTTGCCCACCTGAAACTTGTGAGGTACTCCTGTGGCTGAGGAGAAGTTGTTCCTGTGTTCTGTCATGACTGTATCCCTCTGTTGCTGCTGCTGCGCGGAGGAACCCTTTGCGGGGGTCATGGATGTAGCAACGATTTTCCCCTTACTTTGGGAGCGAACCATACAGATGAATTTCCTAGTCTGGGAGATGAGCTTGATGCCTTTCTTAGCAGTGATCAAAGAAGTGGCGGTAGGTGGGGCTACCTCTGGTATCCTGTATAATGAATTACTCAAAGAAATAATGACAGCACGAGGCCTTGACTCATACACAGCATGTCGTCTCCACAAGTATGGCTGGCCTAATAATACATCACAAACATCCAGAGGTAACATCACACAATACCTCGTCTGTGAATGGTTTGATGCTGTAGGGAAGGCGGCACTGCTGGCGAAATTTGAGATCTCATCCTTCATGAAGCCACCCGATATTGTACGGCTGTGGGTGTGGTGTAGTCAGTAGGCCCAATCGCTTCACTACCTCTGCTGAAATAAGGTTCTTTTGGCTCCCACTGTCAACAATGAATTGCAGCAGTGAACCCTTCACCCACATTTGTGAGTGGAAAAGGCACTCCCCCTCCTCTGGGTCTTCTGGCTCATTCTTTTGGATCTTGGCAGTGGTGACAGTGGCGCTGGGATCCGCATCAATGATCTGCTTCCCTTTTCCATTACCCTTGTCGGGTTCTGGGTCAGGGTCGAAAATTGTATCTGATTCGAAAGCCTTCAACTCGGCCACCAGCAACTGCTTGGTCCGACATTCACTTGTGTTATGAGTGGGACTCTTGTGGAACTCACACCACTTTCCTGTGTCCTTCTTCGGCTTCGTGGTGTTGTTCTTTTCTTGCGGCTTCGACGGGTTGTCTTGGGTCACCCTGCCTTGGCTTTTTCCTTCGGGCTTCGGATTTGCAGATCCAAAGTCTCGCTTCTTCTGTTTCAACTTTTGCTCGATTTTGACAGCGTATCGGTATGCTGTGCTGAGTGAGGAGATGTTCAAGAACTCCATCTCTTCCTGGATGTATCTATGCTGGAAGCCGCGGTATCTGAGTACCAGATGCAGCTCAAAATCTTTGATACCCAACTGTGTGCGAAAGGTATGAAAAATGTTTGTGAACTCTGCCACATCTTGGTCTCGTCCTTGCCGCAGTGTGGTCCATTTGATGTATTTGTCCTCATAGCTTTTGACAGGGTAGTACTGCTCTTTAATGGCCTCTCGGAATGAATCCCAAGTGGGTGCAGCTGAAAATAGTGAGCCTGTGCTTTCATCCTTCTGCTCATAGTAGGTTTCCCACCAGTCCTTGACGTGGGGGGCTGCTTTGAGAAGAGCGAAAACAATCTTTTCCCGACTTGAAAATTCATGAACAGAAAAATATCCCTCTAGCAGATTTAACCATTTATCTACGGCATCTGCGTCTATTTGACCCTCGAATATGGGGATTTCAAAATTAACTTGTACCTTAAACGGTGTGGCGTTTCCAGAGTAGCTATTGGAAGCCGATGCGTCGCTTCTGGGTAGCCGCTGAAGGATCTGCGCAAAGTTATCCATCATCGCGTTCCTCTGCCGCTCGAGCACTTCTTCGAGCAAGATTTTGATAGGATCTCCTGCCCCCTCGTCTTTCTTCTCATCCACCATGGGAGGCCGTCGAGATATGCAAGGCTGGTATTGCAAACATTCGACCAATTCAAGCCCTAACTCCCTATATCCTGACCTCGTTGGGGACATGCAAAGAAAAATAGAGAAAACGCAGACCGCTCTGATACCACTGATCCGGATTTAAATAGGAATGCAACAAATTACAGATATAACCATAAACATAGATATGCAACAAAAATAATACTTCATTTCATTAAAGTAAAATACTGAAATATGCTTACAAATAGTGATGGAAATAAACCAGCTAGGGCGATGGTAGCTATCTCTGAGAAGAGATGTGCGGCTACATGTCTCTGAACTGTTCCGAACTTGTGTTACACTGAGGCTCGAAGGCCTATTTATTATTGAGAAACAATGGAAAACCCTTCACATTCCAAAACCGACCCTTAGAAGATGAAACGCCAAATTGTGGGCCTCGTTTTGGGTAAATTGGTACATCAATTTCCCGGGGTCGTAACTTTGGCATACGATCTCCGTTTGACGCGTATGATAGCTCGTTAGAAAGATCTATTCGAGAACTACTACTTTGGGAAGGGAAACATCGGTCCATGGACAAAAAACGTCGTTTAGGGCCTCAGAACGGCTCCGGAAGTTCAGGACCCGAAAAACTGCTAAAAATAGTAAATTGTGCTACAATTTAGGAAACTGAAAAAGATGAAAGAGACAATTGCGGGGGTCGAAATGGGATAGGTGGGTGGCCACCAACATCCACCTGGATCAATATTGTATAATGATCATGTTTCGAGCACTTCAGGGTATGTCATAGGGAATTGCAGGAGGCATGACAAAATACCGTATAACACCACCGGTTGCAACACTAACCATTATTCTCAACACTTGTGGCCACGAGACCTCTAGATGGCTGAAACTATATAAATATGATCTAGAGTTTACCACCACATACAAGATGCTAGTGGATGGAAAGAAAGTTTCAAACTTCCACCTCTAGGATGCATTATTTTGCTACTTGGGCCACCTTTGTGTTCCTTCAAGTGAGTGTGACAAGATAATTTGGGAGGTGCACTACGGTTGGTTTGCAGGACACTTTCGTATGGAAAAAAATGTGGTCGTACTACAAAAGTATTTTTATTAGCAAAATCTCTGATAGGATGTTGGAAAATACACCAGATCCTTCACTACCTATGCCATCGCCAAGCCAACTATTAAGAAGCAAGGCTTGTATACTCTTCTGCCTACTCCTAGCTAGCCTTGGGAATCCATCTCCATGGAATATATGTATGTCCTTCCTTCTACCAAGCATGGAAATGAATATGTATTTGTGATCATCAACATATTTTCTAAGATGGCCATATTAGTTGCTTGTAAGAAGAGTATCACAACAGAGGCCACTACCAAACTCTTCTTTGAACGAGTGTGGGTACATTTTGGGATTTTGCAGACCATTATATCAGATCTGGATAATAGGTTCGTAAGCATGTTTTGGTTAATCCTTTGGTCATTGTTGGACACCAAGCTCACCAAGTTAACTGCATTCCACCCCCATACTGATGGCCAAACATAGGTCATCAACAAGATTATTGTGCACATACTATGCATGTAAAACTCTAAGCATCCACAGACGTAGGATGAGAGTCTTCCCTATGTGCAACATAGCTATAATAGATCTCTCCATAGCTCAACTGACCACAACCCCTTTGAAGTGGGCTTGGGATTTTAACCATTATGTCACCTTGATATTGCACTGCCTTTTGCAACTACACAGGAAGAATCTACCCATGTTCAGTCTAAAGCTAATAAATCTACCAGGTTTATTGAGCGCATTTATCACATCCACCAATAGGTTCACGACATATTGGAGAAATTCAATGCCAAATAAAACAATGGCATGATCAGAATCAGGTGCCCCATAAGTTTCAGGTGGGTGACAAAGTTTGGTTACATCAACATAAAGAGTGCCTTGCTGGAGCCCAACGTAAGCTTCAAAAAGTATGATATGACTCTTAAACCATCACCAAGGCTATGGGAGACAATTATTTCAAGCTTAGTATCCCCCCATTCCTTGGCTTGCACCTCGTATTCAATGTGGACCACCTTTGGCTATACTTTCCACCATTGCTAGACACATTAGACATTGTTGACCAGTTGACGCCAACAGATGTCAACCCAGACTGTAGGCCACAACTGACCAGATCATGGAAATATAGATCAAGAACAATAACAAATAGAAGATCCAACTATATCAAGTTTTCAAAGCTGGCCAACTGTTGCACTAAGGCAAGTGGCTCACCAGGGACCAAGTTTAGTAGAAATTTCCTCATCTCATGGAGGAACTCAATGCAATGGGGACCATTGATTCATAATGGGGGAGGGATGATCCAGGTGGATATTGGTGGGCAGCCGCATATTCCAATTGCACCCCCATCACTGTTTCTTTTAGTTTCCTTAATTGTAGCACAATTTACTATTTTTGGCATTTTTTCGAGTCCTGAACTTCTAGAGTCATTTTGATGCCCTAAATGACATTTTTTTGGAAAATAGACAAATCCATAGCTTGTGGTGAGTTTATAAAATGTTTAGTCCTCGAATATATCTTTCTATCAAGGTATCTTGTGCGTCAAACATAGATCGTATGCCAAAGTTACGACCCCAAGAAGTTGGTGTGCCAACTAACCCCAATGGGACCCACAAACTTTTGATGCTTTATCTCCTAGGGTTAGGTTTTTGGATGTTTTGCGTTTTCCTTGTTTATCAATAATTAAAAGGCATGTGAGCCTCATTGTAACACATTTCAGAGGCATGTAGCCACCATACCTCTTCTAAGAGATAAGATACCATCACTCGAGATAGTGTATTTCCATTCTGCATGTAAACAATTTTTAGTATTTTGTTATTAATGAATTGAAGTTCAATTTTCGTTGTAACTCTATTTTTCTGTTTAAATTTGTATTTCCTTTTCATTCTTGCATAAATTTGGATCACATAATCATCTTCAATCCTATTGGTTATTATAAAGTTGATTTTGGTTGTACAATTTTGTTTTGAGGCCCATTTTTTACCTCAAAATTTCTCTAATGGTTACAAACATGGCATGTTTCTCATTGTATGATGTGCTCTTGTCATTGATCTTGTTCATGGTTAACAAACTCCTTGTTAGTTTATATGAATGCATAAGATAATATGAGTTTTATGCAACTATCAAGAGAACGTAGTGAGCCTTCTTAATGATTCTTAGATGAAACTAAGGATACAATGAACATTTATGCATTCATGACTTACAGGTACTATGTTTACAAAATGTTTACACAAATGATTATCATGTATTTGTCAAACTTGTACAGGAACATAGCCAAGGACACTGCATGAAGATTTATACAGGTTAATGACAAAGTTTTGGAAGGATCTAGGCAATTGGATGATTGTTGGCTTAAGTTTCTAGAGCCAAATCTTGAAACTAACAATCCTCTGCATTGGCCGCACTAAAGTTGGGTCATCCATGCGGGGAGGATAGGCCATCTATGCAATTGGAATCCTGTAGTTACATTGACTGCCCTTTGTGCATGTGGTTGGGTTGTGAGTTAGGTTAAGAAATGGTTCTGGCTTAGGGAAAAGGTCACAAATGGAATCAAGTTGTTAAAGTTGACCTCAAGTGTTCTTGAGTGTTGCAGAAACTGTTAGACAAGTTGGTAAGTTAGGCCCAATTTCCATAATGTCATCTTGGAATTTGGGTCATGTATAGTAACTCTCAGCTCATGTTTACCCTAATGAGCTTGTAAAATCAAGTAAATGTGGGGTGGTGTGTTACAATATAGATCCATCTTAACTAAGGATCTACCAAGAAATGAGAGGAATCAAATCTTTGAAGGTGCAATGGTTTAATTTAAGCTATGGGATGTTATAGAGTAAATGATTTAGGTAATAAAACTTATTTTTTGTCAATTAATATGCTAGAATGAGTTGAATCTTGATGAATTATGGATTACATGGTAACTAAGAGAACTAGGCATTTTGAAGTGAATGTTAATTACATAACTCCTATTGTGCAAGACTTGTACAATCCCAATAGTCTTGAAGCAATTCTTTAGCTGAGACCTTCCCCACTTTGGGGATTGAATATGATGATGCTTATACAACATGCCCAATTCAATTAGATTTGAACTTGTGACCTATGACTTCCCTGTCAACAAAGCTTGGGTGGATAACTCAACAAATTGAATTACCTCTTAGGGATTTTCCAAGGAAAACCTTACACACAAACTTAAAGAATGTTTCCTTATGCTCATGGATGGTATCCCTAGTAAATATATCAATGTAAACTAATGGGTTTTACATAGGGAATATTTAAACCTAACACTTATTATCACAGAATTAGTGAGATGCCCAACAAACTCAAATGCTCAACAAAATTGATAATAATTGATTGAGCTAAGCCCTTGAAAAATGTTTTAGTATATAATAGCTCAACCTTATAAATTAAATGGTTGGTAAATGTGATAGTGTTAGATCAGAGCATACATAACACACAACAGATTTATACTCAGAGACTTAGATGACAATAGTAGAGAATAATTCGCAGAGACAGACAAATGGAGAAACAACAAGATTACTCAGTCAGAAACAGCAGAATAGATAAAACAATCACTGGAGAAGGATAATCCAATGCTCCCCGTGTGTTTCATGGCATGTGCTTAAATCTAGCGATGTGTCTGTTTACTAACACCTGCGGGTTTTGGTGTGACGACAATCGTGACTCCAACAAGTGGTATTAGAGCCAAAAGTCTCGAGTTTGAAACACACCTGGCTTGCACCGGGGGGGAGATTGTTGGGCTCCCTATTAATGGAGGTGTAGAAGGATAATTCAACGCTCCCCATGTGTTTCGTGGCATGTGCTTAAATCTAGCGATGTGTCTGTTTACTAACACCTACGGGTTTTGGTGTAACAGCAATCGTGACTCCAACAGATAGGTATCAATCCATAATAAGCATTGAGACACTTATTTCATCACACATATCTAGTTGCTTAATTTAAAAAAAAAAACAATAAAAATTTAACTAATTTATAACTTTGTTTAAAATAATTATTATTGTTATTAATGATAAAAAGAATTAATATATAAGTGAAACATATATACATTTTTAAAAAACATGTAATAATTACACGGGAAAGTATTATAACTTATCAATACCACATGCCCAATTCAATACCACATACCCAAAAAACCATAACTCATTTCATATGGCAATTGTTCATATGAAGTGAACTAAAATATTAATTAAATAAAGTATAACTTTTTTTGTGAATTCCTACAAATGATTTCTATTATAATGAAAAGATATTACATTGATATCTATTCCAAAGAAGTCCTAACTTGCTAAAACGACACTAGTGGAAGAGTCAAGATGAAAACTAGATTGCAGCCAAGTGCTTCCTTCAGAGAGGCATAATTGTGTTATTCAATTGAAGGAACTATAGACACAATAGAGTTAAAATATCCTTACTTGAAAACCAAAAAAACCATGTAAACATTTCCTCAAAAATACTGGAGTCACCATATATACCATAAAGAGTTACATGCTAGATGACTGTACTCCAAAAAAGAGATGAGGAACTACAAAATTGATATTGTCAGGGAACCACCAGAAAACCATGCCAGGAGTGAAAACAAAATGAGATCTAGGAATTCCCTTATGATAGAGGAGAACGAAATCCAAGAGTGCAATAGGAAGTAGCCAACCATACTAACACCATCACATCATTTACAGGATGAGACCGATCGAAGGAGACTAGTCAGAGATGAGAACCAGTGAAGGAGGTGTTGGATTTTGTTAAGGAAAGGTAGCAATCAAGGGTGCCACAACCAAAGGAAATTCATTTATAACCGTAGGAGCCTCACGAACCTCCACATTATCCTCAACGGATTCAGTATCCGAAGTAGAGACTACATATTTCTCCACTCTAACTAGTCTAGTGTCAAGGTCATCGAGGTTGAAGCAAAGGTTCCTTAGTATCCTTTTGATGTCTTATTGTCCTACAAATAATCGATAATTGTCAACTTGTTTGTCCCTTATAACCATGGATAGGAGGATGTTAAGCTATTGGTGCAAACTGATAGAGTGAAGAAAATGTAGGCAACGTTTCTTGAACCGCCCTGGGTCTAGAACCCAATTTCATCTATGTCCAGAGACTTCCCAACCAGAGAAATAAGACCTCCCTCCAAACTCTTTTGACTCTAATAGTAAGATCTCTCTTCTGACTTCGAGAGCAATAGAATCAAAGAAGTGAATCCCATACAAAGAGCCTACGTGTGGATGAGGAGGAAGTTGACCGTTTCCCATCTGACTACGCTGACATTGTCACAAAGCCATGAAAATAGATGTGCCCCTGGAACCACACTAATTAGGTGACCCAAAGCAAAAAACAAGCATTGACTCCAAATACTTCCAATAAAAGGTGATAGAACTCGAGTGAAAAGAAAAAAAGGTATCACCCCAATCAGTAGGGTAAATTAGAAGTGTAATTGGTGGCAAATCTATATAAATAAAGTGACTAACTGGGAGAGCCCCAAACCATAAGACCTAGGAAAAAAGCGTCGCGAAAATTAGACACTTAACCATGGGGAAAACACCCAGGAAGGGAGAAACAACAAGAGACCACACCCAACTTACCCTTTTAGAACTAGATGGAGAAGGAGCCCAGATACCAAACCCCGCATACAAAGACAAGGAATTTAAAGGATAAAACAGTGGGTTCAGAGATTTGGAACGATGAAGGTGACAATACTGCCACCAATTCGAATGACGACCTCAAGCCTATGTTATGGAGGAAACAGACGAAGAACATTGACCTACTGATGGGATGACAAAACTAACAGGAGAATTCTAGACAATGGTTAATCTAATAAAGTAGTAGTGATCCTCCATGGATATGAATATTGTTACATGATTTTTTAAAATGTATATATGTTTACCTTATATATTTATTCTTTTTATCATTAATAATAATAATAATATATATAATTTAGTTAATTTTTTTAATTTTTTATACCCATATTAATGGGTGGCGCTCTCTCTCTCTCTCTCGCTATATATATATATATATATATATATATATATATATATATGTATGAAATTTCAAATAAACTTATAAAAAATAAAAGAAGTTAGTGATTCTATTAGTTGAGGCTCCAATATAAGTATCACATTTTGCAACAACCACAATATTAAGACTTTAATTTGAGACTTCAAAATAATGATAAATTCATCAACAATGGATAGTTGAACTTATTACAAAAAGATCAGTTATGTCTTCTGCATTCAATCACACCATATGATCCTACATTGTACACACTAAAGCATAAAGCATGAACATTGAAGCCTGATGTTGAGACTTACATGACATGTCCACACCCATGAACCATTGATATTCTATATAGACACTACTTGACTTTTCTTATTTATGTAATTGAAATAATTGTTTTTCATTTCATTTTGAGAATTTTATCTAATTTCTATAGTGTTGACATACTTATTTGTTTTTATAAGATGGATATATTTATTAGTTTGATTAAAAAACAAATCTATTTTAAGGTTGAATATTGAAATATCAAATGTGTGGTTACAAAGGCTATGATGCTTTGGATATATTCACACTTGAATCTAAACACAACTAGGTTTGTCCCTTCTAGCTTTTAGTCTGTGTGTCGGAAAACTCTATTCTTCTTCCTTGTCAGAAGATTACGAATTTATGAATTTCTTCGAAAACCATGTCTGCATACTATTATTCCTTGAAATGTTAGGATCCTACCAAATTCTTATTTAAAAATGGCTTCAAACTTGTTTTTCTTACTTATAAGGTCCTTCTTAAGTCCAACTCATCAACTTGAAAGCTAAAATCAATTGTTTCTTTTCAAAATACATTATAGGTAATGTGTTTGACTAGGCTACTTGAAAACTTTTCAAGAATTGTTTAGCATAATTTGTAAAATCTTTGAAATTACATAAATAGTGAACACCAAATCATTGGTTAGTTTAGCAATAGAAATTAACATGGGTGAATATGTTTGGTTGTTTTAAATTTATATGAAACATATACATTTCTGATATTGCTTTGTTGAATGCAATTTATGGTCAAGGTGGAATTACATTCACAACAAAAAATAAAAAATAAATACAAAATACATTATAATTAAATGATGGCTAGAAATAAAAATAAGACAATTTTAAAAAGAAACCCATCATAAAGAAATTATTTAACGTGTAAGAGTGCCCATTAAACTTATATCTTGAATGCCACATCTTAAAGAAAGGTAAGGAATTATTTGGCTTACTTTAAAAGTTTATTTTTATCTTAAAAAGTCTTTAAGAAAAGCACTCTTAAATCACTCAAATTTAATGAGGTAAAAGGATAAGAAAATTAGTATTACAACAAATAATTTGAAATTGTGATTTAATGTGAATATAACATTTTAGGAAAAATCACATTTCATTTTCAAACTTTTTAAAGGCATTATAGGTAATGTGTAGTGACTATACATAATTGCACCAAATCATTGGTTAGTTTAGCATTAGAAATGAACATGGTTGATATGATGCTTACAAAGGCTATGATGCTTTGGATATATTCACACTTGAATCTAAACACAACTAGGTTTGTCCCTTTTAGCTTTTAGCTTTTATCCTGGAAATCTCTATTCTTCTTCCTTATCAGAAGATTATGAATTTCTTCAAAATCCATGTTCACAGATTATTATTGCTTGAAATGTTAGAATCCTACCAAATCCTTATTCAAAAATGGTTTCAAATTTATTTTTATTAATTATAAGGTCCTTCTTAAGTCCAACTCATCAATTTGAAAGCTAAAATCGATTGTTCATTTCCAAAATACATTATAGGTAATGTGTTTGACCAGGCTAATTGAAATTTTTTCAAGGATTGTTTAACATTAGAAATGAACATGTTTGAATATGTTTGATCGTTTTAAATTAATATAAAACACATACATTTTTTCTATTATTTGGTTGAAGGTGATTTTATGGTCAAGGCCAAATTACATTCATAACAAAAAATTAAGAAAAACACATAATACATTATATTTAAATGATGGCTAGAAATAAAAACGAGACAATTTTAAAAAGAAACCCATCATTAAAAAAAAAATATTTGACATATAAGAGTGCCCATTAACTTTATATCTTGATTGTCACATCTTAAAGAAAGGTAAGGAAATATTTGGCTTACTTTAAAAGTTGATTTTTATTTTAAAAAGTTTTTAAGAAAAACACTCTTAATCACTCAACTTTAATGAGGTAAAAGATAAGAAGATTAGTATTATAATAAATGATTTGAAATTGTGATTTAATATAAATATAACATTTTAGGAAAAGTCACATTTCATATTCAAACTTTTTAAAGGCATTATAGGTAATGCGTTTGACTAGGATACTTGAAAACTTTTCAAGAATGGTTTAAGGTAATTTGTAAAATCTTTGAAAATACATAAATAGTGACTATACATAATTGCACCAAATCATTCATTAGTTTAGCATTAGAAATGAACATGGTTGAATATGATGCTTACAAAGGCCATGATGCTGTGGATTTATTCACACATGAATCTAAACACAACTAGTTTTGTCCCTTTTAGCATTAGAAATGAACATGGTTGAATATGATGCTTACAAAGGCTATGATGTTGTGGATTTATTCACACTTGGATCTAAACACAACTAGGTTTGTCCCTTTTAGCTTTTAGCCTAGAAAGCTCTATTCTTCTTCCTTATCAAAAGATTATGACTTTCTTCAAAATCCATGTTTGTAGATTATTATTGCTTGAAATGTTAGAATCCTACCAAATTCTTATTTAAAAATGGTTTCAAATTTGTTTTTATTATTTATGAGGTCTTCCTTGAGTCCAACTCATCAAATTGAAAGCTAAAATCAATTGTTCCTTTTCAAAATACATTATAGGTAATGTGTTTGACCACACTACTTGAAAAATTTTCAAGAATGGTTTAGCATAATTTGTAAAATCTTTGCAATTACATAAATAGTGACTATACATAATTGCACCAAATCATTGGTTAGTTTAGCATTAGAAATGAACATGGTTGAATATGTTTGATCGTTTAAAAGTAATAAAACATATACATCTCCAGTATTATTTGGTTAAAGGTAATTTTTATGGTCAAGACCAAATTACATTCACAACAAAAAAAATTAAGAAAAACACATAATACATGATATTTAAATGATGGCAAGAAGTAAAAATCATACAATTTTAATAAAAAAATATTTGAAGTGTAAGAGTGCCCATTAAATTTATATATTGATTGTCACATCTTAAAGAAAGGTAAGAAATTATTTGGCACATCTTAAAAGAAAGGTAAAAAATTATTTGGCACATCTTAAAAGAAAGGTAAGGAATTATTTGGCTTACTTTAAAATTTTTATTTTTATTTTAAAAATCTTTAATAAAATCACTCTTAAACCACTCAAATTTAATGAGGTAAAAGGATGAGAAAATTAATATTAAAAAAAATATTGAATTATGATTAATGTAAATATAACATTTTATAGGAAAAGCCACTTCATTTCAATTTTAAAAAGTATTATTTAAACTATTAGTTATTGCCTTTTTTCTTTACAATAATTCTTAGTTAATTATGATTTTTATTTAAAATGTATTTTGAATACATTAATAAATTACAACACCCAAAAAACCTTAAAAATAAAAAAATTTATAAAATATTAACATATCAAACAACAATTTTAATATTTCCGACAATTTCAGAAAACAACTAAACTCAAAAAAATCAACAAAATAAAAATTAAATTAAGTCTTTATATTATAAAAAAAATAAGTATTATGTTACCATGTATATAAACGCTTTTAACACTTTTATCATAAAACTAACGGATTATTTATATTAAAAATGTATAAACATAAAATTGCCTGCTCCCATTTTAATATTTATTATTATTTTATTAAATGCTTTGCATTTGTATTTTAACGGGAGAAAAAGCTTAAAACCTTTTTTTTAAAGGCAAACCCAAAAACCGTTTAAATAAGATAATCCCAAAATATCAGACAGATGAGATGTGGGATAAAATGAACGGTCAATTTAGTCACGGTGTAGTCAACTAACCCTCTTCCTCTTTTCTAGGGAAAATCTCTGGGTGGTCAAATCTTCAAAAAGGATCTTCAACTATGGTGCCAAATGGGAATCTCGTTCTGCAATAATGCTTTGACTCCACCAAATTGGACCATAGCGTTAGAATAGGGGAAACCCACTAACCCTGCTCACACGTTGATAGCGGGCCTCGCCAATTCCATTATTACCCACGTTATACTGTTTTCCGAACGTTGGATACTCCAACGGTTAACTATCCTTCGAATTTATAAACATGTAATCGTGCTGCAAACTAATGTTACAAAGCGCAGTAATCCTCACTTGCAATCGATCAATATTGTCTTTCTATCCTCGATTCCTCAAGAAATATATAGCTCACTTTTTCTGTGTAAAAATAGTTTTAAGGTCCTCTGGACATCGTCAATCCATTATCTTAAGAAAGAAAATTACAGATAGATTGATAGGAGTGTTCAGACTGAACTGACCTTCTGGACGTTTGCTTAAAAGCTTCCTTACACACTCCCACCACAAGGGTGTGTATGAATCCCTAATATTTTTCTAGTATCGATTATGTATTTGGTGTGAAATTTTTCTTCCATTACATTATTGGGTTGCCTGCATTTATTCAATTAGGGCATTTGAATATTCCTTTTGTTTCTCTGTTTTATATTTAATCCTCTGTAATCAACTTGTATGCATTGAACCTTGCTTTTGGGCTGACTCAGAATGATGAACTCTTTCAGAATGGAGTTGGGAAGTGCTACATTTGCTTGCAGCAGAACAGGAGAATCTCACAGTTCGAGTACTCTTTCATCTTGCTCTGCTTCCCCTGCACATCATGAAGAAATTATAACCCTGATGACCAGCACAAATGTAACTGACTTTCTTATTTTTTTCTCAGTATGTTATTTCATTTGTTAGGGTCTGAAATTCAGCAGTTCAATTTGCATAGGACCTTGGCTGTCTTATAACATAGATATGTGCTCAATTACAATTTACCATGTAGATAATAGTTCGACCACTCTCTGAAGAATCCACAAGTTCGAGCACTCACTTATCCTTCTCGGCTTCCCCTGCGCGGCAGGAACGAACGATAAACCTGATGCCAGGCACAGAGGTAACTAACTTTCTTTTTGCGCTCTCAGTATCTTTATTTTACGTTCCGGACTTCACTAGTTCATTTGTATAGGACCTTGGCTATTTATAACATGGATAGGTTTTGAATTACTAGGGTTTTTTACTTTTACAATATACCATGTAGATAATCAATTTTATTTCTTAGAAACATTGTTCTAGTTCAGCATTCTCTTCCTTATGTTGACATGATAGTACAACAGGGGTTCAGAGTTCTCCGGAAAAATGAACCTGTTAGTGTTGGAGAGTTCTTCCCATTAACATGATGTCACCATAAGACCCAGTTCCATAGGAGGAGAGCTCATATACCTGGAAATCAAGCTCCCTATATGACTGGGAATTGTGTTGCCAAGAAATGTCATGAGTTTTTTGGCTATGTTCACAGTGGTCGATTACTAAACTGGAACAAATCTGCTTCATTGCTCACATATTTCCATACTTAGGTTAGCAAAGTCCTTGCGTTGTCTTGTCCTTTTGAAAAACATAAGAGTAGCAATAGGATTTCTTTATGTGGGAACAAGGATCTGAAATTTAGTTGCTGTTCAGGAATACTTCTGCAATTCAGTGTATACTCTAAATATTTTTCTCTAACAAGCAACAAATCCCCCGAAGTTTGATATTCATTGAAGTTACCTTGGTCTAGAGGTTGGGGAGTAGAAATTCTTACTGGTAGAAATGTTTTCGACTCTCGTGAACTCAATTCACTGGGACAGACTATAATGCCAATGCATTGATAATTTGATACCTAACAAGAAGGAACCCCACTGGTGGCAAGGCTAAGCAGACTCGAATTCTCTTTTTCTTCTTGAATTATTGAAGGACCAGCCCACAAAGTTCTATAAATCTTAAAGTGTTTACGTTCTAGATTATTTTAGTTGACAGTTCTGGTTCAACTTCCAAATATAGAAGCCTCTTATAGTCATATGCAGGTCTAGAGGCTGGGGTGTAGGAATTCTTATTGGTGGAAATGGTTTAAACTCACCTAAGCTCAATTTACATTCTAGTTTATTTCAGGTGACAGTTCTGGTTCAAATCCAAATATAGAACCCTCTTATAGTCATATGCAGGTCTAGAGGTCTAGTAGGAATTCTTACTGGTGGAAATGGTTTCACTTCCCGAGAACTCAATTTACTGGGACAAACTATGATGCTAATATGTCGATACCTGCCAACAAGGAACCCCGCTGGTGGCAAGGTTGAGCATACTCGAATTCCCTTTTCTTCTTGAACTATTGAAGGACCAACCCAAAATGTTCTATAAAGCTTAAAGTGTTTACATTCTAGGTTACTTTAGGTGCCTGTTCTGGTTCAAATTCCAAATATAGAAGCCTCTTATACTCTTCAGTGTTGTAAATATTTCTGATGTCTCCCTGTAACATTATTTGCAAAAGTGGTCATACGTTAATGTCCTTAGACTATCAACTTGGTTCTGGGAGATACGAATTGTTTTTTTTAAATCTTTTGAAACCATCTCAACTCCTATGAACCCAATTCACAGGTTAAAAATATATGGCATCAGGAAACCCGGATGGCAAGGCTAAGCAGACTTGAATTCTCCTTTTCTGCTTGAACTACTGAAAGACCAGCCCAGAAATGTTCTATAGGCTTTTAAGGTATTTGTATTCTAGTTGATTTTAGGAGAGAGTTCTGGTAGATATGAATTGTTTTCTTTCAACTCTTTGGAAGTTCACATTCTTGAATATCTATTTAGATGAGAATCACCTTCAAAATTATTTACACCTGACTGTGAAACCTGATAGTTACTCCTTTACTTTTTATCTGAAGAATTCATTATGAGAATCATTCAAGATACCAAGCTTTTATTATTTTCTTTTTACCAGTCACTTCTAAATGCCTGCATTTTTTCTAGCAGAGAATTTTTCATCTGTAATTGATTAGATTGTTGGTGAAGCATTCAAGGGCTGGTATTAAAGCTCGATATTTTGGGAAAGAAAGTGCCAACTCACTTATCAATGTGATCATTATTCATTGAACATTCTAATACATGGAATCTAGTAGGATGTTCGACTAAGGTGTCAGATTTATCTTAATTTTCTTAGATGTACATGAGATAATCATAGGACAGACTGAGCCAAATTTAGTACAAGACTTTAGGTGTGTAGGTTCTCAGTCTGAATCTATTCAGATGAGCTCTTCTGTTTCTTCTTTTGTTGATGTTTTTGAATCTGTCATCTCAGAAGATCCTTCCTGGCATAATTTCAAGTTCACTAGTTGCATGGATCTTATTGTTCATTGAACATTCTAATACATGGAATCTAGTAGGATGTTCGACTAAGGTGTCAGATTTATCTTAATTTTCTTAAATGTACATGAGATAATCATAGGACAGATTGAGCCAAATTTAGTACATGACTTTGGGTGTGTAGGTTCTCAGTCTGAATCTATTCAGATGAGCTCTTCTGTTTCTTCTTTTGTTGATGTTTCTGAATCTGTCATCTCAGAAGATCCTTCCTGGCATAATTTCAAGTTCACTAGTTGCATGGATCTTATTGTTCAAACAGAGTCCACATTATGTTAAGCAGGACCTTGATTTCATCAGTACAACTGAAAATGGGAAATGTTCCATTGTCCTTATTCTGAGCATAAAAGTCTCCATGCTAACCATTTTGTAATAAAATAATGTGTGTTGCATATAAAGTGACTAAAAGGTGTTTATGGATGAAATTAGGGAAGCATTCAGATTCCCTGGATTCAGTCAAAATGATCAGTTAGGTTCAAGAATGTTCTAACATTGAAAACATGGGAATTGGTGTATGAATACAGGTGTCCAACAAAGACAGTGTAGAAAGGCGTAACAATGTGATAAAGGCTGAGGATGGCATAATCCCAAGCACCCAAACAAGTTCGTCTATGGTTAAGTCTCCTTACTCCAAGTTTGGTCCATTGAATTGGTTCCCACGAAAGAGGACAGAATCGTATCTAGAGCGGAAGATAAGAATGCTTCAGGTATATAAGTCTGCATTTCATACCCTCCAAAAATTTTAATGGCCTAGTTAAGATGTTTTTAATGATCCACTACATTTACTCTTAAAATGATATGTTTAGTTGCATGCCAATACAACCCTCATCTGAGTCTCTCTGGCATCTCAACAACATCACGAATTTTCAAAATTTGAACACAGGAAAAGGAAGGCACAAATGCCACACTTGACGAGACATTGGGTGATTCAAATCCACATTTACCTAGGATAGAAAGAGAGAAGCTAGCAGCGCAAACTGCAGCAAGAGTAGCTATGGAGGCTCGTAAAGTTGCATTGGTGGAAGCATCCTGGTGCCGAATTCTCAAGGCAGCTAGGTTGTAGCCCTTGATACCCTGTCTATTTTTTTTCCTTCAATTCTCTATCACCACTGCTTTCCTTACATTTCAGCCATATGTTACTTGTATTTTCTGTTCAGAATTCAATGTACATTAGCTGAAGTAGAACTGAAGAAAGCTGAACAAAAGGCAGCAGAAGCTTTTGATTCTGCAGCAGCAGTCAGAGTGATAATTGATAACAATCCTGGGGATTCCAAGCAATCTTTGGAAATTGAGACCTCAACTACTGATGGAAGATCAACGCATACTGTCTCTGCATCATTGGAAACAGCTTTTGAAGTGGAAAAGGAAGTTGCGGAAGCTGTGAAAATAGCATTTTTCCGTTTGGCTCATCTTCCATCTTCCTCCATAAAAGATATATTTAATGCTAATCATGATGCATGTAAAAGTGCAAGCATGAACCTAGATGAAAATGCTGTTAAGTTCAACAATGATTCAGAAAGTAAAGATTTCTCTTCTGAAGCATGTTCCGAAAGTGAAGCTCAGACTGAAGGCGAACATCAGACTGACTCTGAGTTGGAAAGAAATGCAGATACTACTGCTGCTGAGACAAACTGTATCCAGATTAGGAAGAATGCAACAAAGGGACTGGTTCAAAAACATAGAGACTGTCCTAAAAGCTACCAATCTAACAGACAACCTGCAAAAGAAATTCTAGTTTCTGAAGAGCTTATTGACTTAATGCTTGGGAGATTAAAGCTTCTAAAAGAAGAAGAGCTTGTCTCTCTTGCCATGATTGTCGCGACCCGTGGTCTAAGTGCTATGCTTAAAGAGGATAACAAGGAGCAAGAACTTAATGGCAAGTGCAGTTCTGAGGGTCTAGGAGATATCTTGGTTAAACACATTTCTCGGCTGGAGGCAGAAAAGGCTGCTGCTGTTGCTGCTGCATCTAAGGTTGTAGCTGTGCCTGGAAATAACAGAAGAGAACCCACTTCTGAAATTTTCCCGGATCTTGGAAGCATACTTGTAAAACATGTTTCAAAATTGGAGAAGGAAGTTCAGGAAGCCAAAAGGTTGGCAAAAGCTATAAAGTCTGAAGACATTAGAAACTTAAGAGAACTGCAAGAGGATGGTGAAAGTTTGTTTCAAGATTCAACAAAGGATAATTATTTTGGAACGAATCCTGAGCTTGGCAGAAAAATTGTAAAGCATGCTGAACTAATGATCCATGTATCAGAAAAACCAGCAAAACTAGCAGAATCAGAACAGCACAATGCTGAAGGTTTCGATGCAATCTTGGTTGAAAAGATCCATGTGCCAGAAAGAGAACAGTTAACTCCCACAGGAGAAAAATATACAAAGATGCATCAGCCAAAATCAGGATTGTCCATGAAACAAAGCATGGAAATTGATTTGAATCCAGTAGATGGTATTGACACTGAATATGATAAAGAGAACAGAGATACAAATATATATTCAACTGAGAATAAGGCACTCGAAATGAAAAGCAAATTTGATATTTTGAACAACAACAGCCTGGATAGTGACCTCAGCACTATTCCCCTGAAGCATGTAACTGAGCTTGAACAAGAGATTCTTGCAGTGAAGAATGCCTCCGATGTTGTTGAGCCAGTGCAGAGAAAGCAAAACCACCATAATGAAAATAGTGAGGACGGTCTAGGTAAGATTTTGGTCAAGCGTGTCTCAAAACTTGAGAAAGAGAAGTTGGCAGCAGCAGCAATGTCAAATGAAGCATTTGGTAGTCCGCAGCGAAAGAAACAACTTCATTGTGTGGAGAGTTTGGAGAAAGACTTAGTCAAGCATATTTCAAAGCTTGAGAAAGAGAAATTAGCGGCAGCAGTATTGTCCAATGAAGCATCTACTGGTGTGCAAAGAATAAAACAACAACATTATGTGAAGGATGATGAAAGTTTGGATAAAGTCTTAGTTAAGCATATCTCAAAGCTTGAGAAGGAAAAAATGGCAGCATCAGCAGCATTGACAACAAATTCAGTGCAGAATGTAGACAGAAAACATCAACCGCATGATACAGTTGAGGATAGTTTGGATAAGGTATTGGTCAAACATATATCAAAATTGGAGGAGAGACTGGCAGCATTACCATCTGATAAAGAATCATTTCAGAGGGTGCAAAGAAGTCAGAGTCGCTGTGACAGGAAGGATGAAGAGAGTTTAGAAAATATCTTAGTCAAGCATGTATCAAAATTGGAGAAGGAGAAACTGGCAGCATTAGCATCGGAAAAGGAATCATTTCAGGGGGTACAAAGAAGTCTGAATCACTATGATGTTACCGGAGAGAGTTTAGAAAATGTCTTGGTGAAACATGTCTCTAAGCTGGAAAAGGCAAAAATACAAGCAGTGCAAGAAGCATCTGAGAGGGTACAAAAAGGCCGACGTGAGTGTGATGCAAAGAATGAAGATAGTTTAGATAAGGTTTTGGTGAAGCACGTCTCTCGACTGGAGAAGGAGAAAAATATGGCAGCAGCACAAGAGACATTTCAAAGGGTTCCAAGAAATCGATGCCAAAGTGATGAGGGTAGTATTGAGAGCTTAGATAAGGTCTTGGTTAAGCATCTCTCTCGGCTTGAGAAGGAGAAGCAGAGAGCATCATCAAAAGGTTCTGAAATTCTGCCACGGAGTTCAATGTCTCAGACTAGGGTAAGTTCTTTAACTAAAGATGCAAGTACAGTCAATCGAATTGCAATGAGACAAACTGAACATACTGATATTTTACTGTCATTTATTGAACAGGATCAAGTAGTCCATCCTTCTCATAATGATCCTTGTGGGCCCATTGTTGGAGAGATGTCTAAGACAACAATGGCAAATGTAGCTGGAGGCAGTGTCTTGCAAAGGGCCAGGAATGCTAGAGCTCAAGAAATACAAGAGGCATGGGGAGGCTCCAGTCTGGGCAATTCTCTGAGGCATCACATGTCTCAACTTGAGGTTGACAAGGTAATTTTCGTCTAGTCCAGTAAAGGACACTCTGACTTTTGTTCAATTTTGATCAATTGTGAGCTTTTCTAGCTAGTTATCATTTTCCATAATACTGAAGTTTTCTTTTTTCTCATCAAGGCTGCTTGGCATCGAGCAGAGGAGGAAGCACGGATGCAAGCATCTCAATACTGAATGAAGGCCATAGATTTTTTATGTTAGTTGTATTTTTTGATTTTCCATAGCGTTTTGGCTTCTGATTAATTAATTTTTTGTCTTTACATGTTAGACAGAAAATCTTTATTTTATGATCTCTTTCCTTCATTCAATTTTATCTTCTGTTTAGTCCCAGGCATCACTAGAAATCTCCCTACTTCGAGATTTCAACAGCTGATGTATACAGTGGATTGTATCTGTCATCAACAAACAATTGACCCTAGACTTTGTTTTCTTCCTTTAGTCTCCTGTTGTATTAGGATTGCCATTGCAGAACTTCATCAATTATTGTGTGACTCTGAGAACGCAATTCTTGACAACATTTTTTTCAACGCATCTTTCTAGTACAGTTTCGTGTTTCGTCCTCTCTAGTTTGTGCACATGTATCTACCATATGAATTAATAAAACGAGGTGCCAAACAAACAAGGTTAATTTCTGTCTTTGGTTGGTTGGTGTATCTGGGGACATTGGTACCCTGGGTCAGTTTCGACAATGATCAGTCTATACTAATGTCAATAGTTCAATCAAATCCAACGTTTGAGATGACTACTAAAAATTTAATTCAGCAGAAACAATTGTGTGAATTGTGTCCAAGTTTCTGGAGCATTACTTAACAATTATATCTCAAAGTAAAATTACAATAACCAGCAATTAAAGGGCTGTTGTTGAACTCTTGGGTTTACTTCTAACCACATATGGAAATAGTGTGGAAGTTTAATTCCATTTAGCTAGATGTGGGAATGTGCTTTAAGAATCTGGAGTTCAGTATAGTCAAAGTGGACAGAGTGCAACCATCCTGCAAGTAACTGAAATTAGCAAGCAAATGAATCCTGGGTTGCTTTTAAACTATAATTTTTTTCTATATGATAACTTCCAGGGTTTCTTAACAATGGATTCAATATGTCCCAAGGTAAACTAATGTTAATCAACCTCAAAAAAATGGGCTTCGGAACCTGTGTTTCTTTCAAAAGACAATTGCTTATTTTTAGACAATGTCCATATACAGCAGCAGATACCCACCTATCTGAAATTCATTTTTTAACGATTCTCATAATATGGTCAAACGAGAAAAATTTCCCTATGTTCCAAACTACAGAGAGGACTATGAAGTTGTGATATGCCATTTCCTCTAAACTGTCTTGCATTGCTTCATTAACAATTTCTTAGAATTCCATGGGGAATAATTGAATCACCTATCCATGCATTCAAACTAAATTTTAAATATTGTAACCATTCATCCACTAAATTTTTATTGTGATCATGCGATTATCCACTTACAGGTTACAGTGTTGAACTGAACAAGGGTCAAATGCTGGCCTAACTTGTAGCCCCTGCAGTATATAAAGTTTTATCATATAGAAAAAACAATACCCTATATTGTGACTTAATTTATTTTCACTGTTGGATTTTATTTTTGTTTGATATGACATAATATGTACAGGTTACAGTGTTGAACTGAACAAGGATCAAATGTTGACCTAACTAACCTGTAGCCCCTGAAATATATAAAGTTTTATCATATAGAAAAAACAATACCCCATATTGCGACTTAATTTAAATTCAATATTGGATTTTTTTTTGTTTCATATGACATAATATGTATAGGATCAAAGCTGAACTTGACATTTTAGAGGCACAACACGGTATTCTAATGCATTTCATGTAGTTATTTGTTGACTAGAAGCTTCCATAGAGTGGCATTCCGAGTGGCAACACTTAAATGACAATAGTGAAATCCTATCCTAATTTTGTAAGATTAACAAAGGTGCTTACCATGACAATATCTGGCTAAGGGTGGATCCACAATCTTGGATTTCAAGGTGGATGTCTAAACATTGTCAAGGTAAGTTAATAGATTCTCCTATTGGTGTCAATGGACAACTTTAACTTAAAGGAGGTGCTCCAACATTTGAAGATTAGAGATAAGGGTTTCCCTCTCTGCATCTACATTGTTCATCTAAACGGTATTCTAATGCATTTCATGTAGTTATTTGCTGACGAGAAGTTTCCGTCGAGTGGCAACACTTAATTGACAATAGTGAAATCCTATCTTATCTTTGTAAGGTTAACAAAGGTGCTTACTATGACAATATCTAGCTAAGGTTGGATCCACGATCTTGAGTTTCAAGGTGGATGTGTAAACATTGTCAAGGTAATTTAATAGATTCTTCTGTTGGTGTTAATGGACAACTTTAGCCTAGAAAGAGGTGCTCAAACATTTGAAGATTAGAGATTAAGGGCTTCCTTCTTTGACATCTACATTTTCCATCCTTTTATATCATTTGTCACCCTTCTCTTTTCACTCCTTTTTTCTCTTTAATGTAATTTGTTTATTTTTTAGACTTCCCCTCAAATCCCCCAACCTTAATATTCTTCACATGACTCATTTTGTTTTGTTGTTTTTATATTTGCTGACGAGAAGTTTCCGTCGAGTGGCAACACTTAACTGACAATAGTGAAATCCTATCTTATCTTTGTAAGGTTAACAAAGGTGCTTACTATGACAATATCTAGCTAAGGTTGGATCCACGATCTTGAGTTTCAAGGTGGATGTGTAAACATTGTCAAGGTAATTTAATAGATTCTTCTGTTGGTGTTAATGGACAACTTTAGCCTAGAAAGAGGTGCTCAAACATTTGAAGATTAGAGATTAAGGGCTTCCTTCTTTGACATCTACATTTTCCATCCTTTTATATCATTTGTCACCCTTCTCTTTTCACTCCTTTTTTCTCTTTAATGTAATTTGTTTATTTTTTAGACTTCCCCTCAAATCCCCCAACCTTAATATTCTTCACATGACTCATTTTGTTTTGTTGTTTTTATTTTATTTATGTATTGTCATTTTTCTTTTATCTTTAATTCCAAGCTTCAAATCGTCCTTCTATTTATTATTTTGGTAATTGTATTATTTTGATTTACTTTTATATCTATTCCTTTCGCTTAAATTGAAAATTTTATACTACCTATACTTTCTTGTAAAATCTAGATTCCTACTCTTAATTGTCTAGCTCATAACTTGCCCTCTTTGCTTTATATTTATTTTCTCTTCTCTTTATCAATGACATTTGCTCTTCTCCTTGGAGCACACTAGCCTTGGAGAAAGGAAGGCAAAGGAAGGACAAGAAAGCAAAGGGGGAGGCAAAGATTAAGCAAGGAAAAGATGGATCAAGCAAATACAACGGGATTACTTGTAGGTATTGAGTTGCATGTATGATTTTCTTGCTAGTTTTGGCGTATATGCATGTTTGTATTTGGTTCTCTTTCTGTCATTGACATGGGTTTTTCCAGTGTGACAGTGGTTTCAGCGTCACATTGCCATTTCCAGATAGCCATGGTATGATGGGGTTCTTTCATTTGGTTGAGCGAGATTGCTGGATAGTTTTGGAACCAAGTGAGGTCCTAGGAAAATTCTCAGGGGCCTAGGAATCTCTTAACCAATAATGGCAGGATACACGGTAAAGATTGAAGGTGGAGATGGGAAAATTCCTCAAAGTATTAGTGAAGAAATCCATAGGCATCTATGCTTTTTTAAGCCTAGTAATCCCTTGACTAGTAATGTCAGGATTGCAGTAAATCCTGGTAGTGTATGTTTCATGTTTGGGCCTAGGAATCTCTTGACTGGTAATGGCGGGATACACGGTAAATCTTGGTTGTATAGATGAGGGTTTTGGGCCTAGGAATCCCTTGACCGGTAATGGCAGGATACACAGTAAAGCCTGAGAAAACCCTGGTTGATTTTGTTTTGGGCCTAGGAATCCCTTGACCGGTAATGGCAGGATACACAGTAAAGCCTGAGAAAACCCTGGTTGTTTTTGTTGTGAGTCCCACATTCATGCTTGGAATATGGAATGGGGGTGATAGGATGAAAGAAAGATTTGGTTCAACCTAGTCTATGGTCGGGTGGTACATGGAAGTCCCTGACTTGGTTGGCTTTTGCATATGTTAAACATAACTATTTTTCCTCTTGTGTTTCATGAGTATTTATATTTGTTATGATGTGGCTTTGATAGCTATTTTTATCGTTGATATTATTTTGGTTATATGTTGGTTATAAGCATTGTTTTATGGCAAACGTTTTATATGGCTCTCATCATGAATGGTTGATGAATGTATGACCTAAAAGACAACAATGCAACTATTGTGAGAAGGAACCATACCTTCTTAACAATTTTCAAATAAGTATGAGATCCTTATGTTCAAATGTGTAATTATGACTTGTAGATTACATATTCATGATGTGTTTGACGAAATGTCTGTCATGGTTAGGTCAAGTTCCTATCTAATTTTGTATGGAAGGATTTGTCCCAGTGTCATTTATCACTTTTGAGAGTTTCATTAAGTTTTGGTAGTGGTTTGGAGATTAGCCTTAAAAAAGTGCCTCAGATCTCGGGGTCGCTGGCACATAACTGGGTGAAAAGCATTGTAGTCTCTCCTTGGAGGCTTATGCATGCCACTGGAGAGTTACAATTGAATTCAGGCAGTGTTATGTCAGCGTCTGGGAGTCTAGATCAGTGAAAAAATAGGTTAACTCAGGGTTTGGGCACCTGCAAGGGTGGTTTAGCTCTTTGGGGTCTTATAACACCTGAGAAATGTCAGTAAGGATTTGGTTTGTTAATTCCACTTCTTTAAGGTGATCTAGGAGGTTGAATCATATCATAATAACTCTTTGTCACATGTTTACCCTGATAGGTCGGTTAACTTGAGTAGATGTGGGAGGAGGAGGTTACATGGAAAAAATCGCCCATTGCAACACCCATGTTGTGTGGTTTGTGGTATTGAGAGGAGGGTGTCAAAATGAAGCTTCGTTGTTGATCTAATGATCAATTATGTGAACTATTTGCCCATTTTGACACCCTCCTGCATATGAACGCTTTCTCTTGTTGCCTGATCCGTCACCTGACATGCATGCCATTTTCCGCAGGGGTTGTGTCATCCATGACCCTCTCATGTCTAATCTTTGAAGAGTACCAAGGTACTCTTATTGGGATGAGTTGTACAGTGGGCTCAGCCAAGGGCCAATAGAATTGCTTCCTGCCTCTGAATGTGAAAAAATAGGTTAACTCAAGGTTTGGGCACTTGGAAGGGTGGTTTAGCTCTTTAGGGTCTTATAACACCTGAGAGATGTCAGTAACATTTTGGTTTGTCAATTCCACTTCCTTAAGGTGATCTAGGAAGTTGAATCATTTCATAGTAACTCTTTGTCACATGTTTACCCCGGTGGGTCAGTTAACTTGGGTAAATGTGGGAGGAGGTTACGTGGAAAAAACTGCCCATTACAACGCCCTTGTTGTGTGGTTTGTGGTATTGAGAGGAGGGTGTAGAAATGAACCTTCGTTGTTGATCTGATGATCAACCATGTGAACCTTCTGCCCATTCCGACACCCTCCTACATATGAACGCTTCCTCTTGTTCACCGGTCAAAATTATCTTAGATGCACAAGTGCATTGCATGAGGCTCGATCCGTCACTTGACATGCTTGCCATTTTCGACAAGGGTTGTGTCATCCATGATCCTCTTATGTGTAATCTTTGAAGACTACTAGGGTACTCTTATCAGGATGAGTTGTACAGTGGGCTCTGCCAAGGGCCAATAGAATTGCTTTCTACCCAAAGCTTTTTTTGGTTGCTCCACTAACTTCTTTTCCACATTTGGGAATGTGCTAAACTTAACCATTCTCCAAAGTTTTTCTACCAACTTTAGCTCTGTAAGACTTTGGATTTTGTGTTCCTGGACTTTTTTGATCTTCCACATACCACTAGAAAGCTCTTTCAGAGCTTTATCCATCTGTTTGGGTTCCAACTACACTTGAAGTGATCTTTTACACTAGAAATTCCTTCAAATTCTCTGCACCATTCCATCATGCTCTACCCATCTTGCAGTCACCTTATGTTATCCTTTTTTCCATCCTATTCCATGTTTTTCCATCAATGACAACACATTTCTAACATTCTCCCCCCTTTCGTATTGATGGCAACACCTTTGATCAAACAAACATCATCAAGAAGACAAACCAAATATGTTTGTGCTCATAGCTATGCTTTTGATGTTGCTTCCCTTGTGATGCACTTCTCTTGTGTTGGACTATTGTTGTTGTGGTTCTTCTTCTATTCTTTTGAACCATGACTTCTCTGAAACTTCTCCCCCTTTTTGATGTTTTTGGTGGGTGACACTTCTTTGGGTTTTGTTTGATCACCAAGACATCTCCCCTTTTGACATCAATGGCAAAAACACTAATGGACTCCCCCCTATCAACAATCTTGTCTTGTCTCGTCGATCTTATGGACTTGGCAACGCCATCTTGATATTCGAAGGTATACTAGCTTCCTTTCTTCCTTTTGAAGGAAGATCTAGTGGAGGTAGGCAAAATGAACAACTCCTAGTCTCTACCTCAAATACTCAAACTGATCCCTTGGGAGTGGTTTGGTGAAAATATCAACATGTTCTTTTGTAGGTACATACTGCAGCTTCACAATTTGATTGGTAACTTGCTCTCCCAAGAAATGACACTTGATTGGAATATGCTTTGTCTTGGAGTGAAAAACAAGATTCTTTAACATGTTGATCGCACTTGTATTGTCACAAATAATAGGAATAGGGTGACCATTAAACACCTATACATCTCGCAAAGTCTGCTTCATCCACAATAGTTGACTGCAACAAGAAGCTACCACAATATATTTTGCTTCTGCTATAGATAAATAGATGGAAGTTTTATTCTTGCTCAACCATGAAACTAGACATTCTCCAAGAAAGAAAGCACCACCGCTAATGCTCTTTTGATCATCTACATCACCTGTGGGTGATTGGTTTCTTGATGGTCCACACAAGTCCAAATGCACTAGTTGTAATGGCTTGGACATTCATATCTCCTTTGACTTGAATGGAACTCAAGTTTGCTTACCCAATTGACAATATTTACAAATTGTATTCTCTGGTTTTGATAGCCTAGATAAATCCTTGACAACATTCTTCATGCTTAGCTTGACTCTCTGATCAAAATTTAGATGTCCAAGTCTCCTATGCCACATCCAACTCTCATCCATCTTTGATTAGAAACACCTCTCTGTTTTCTCTTTTATAACATAAACATTACTATCTATTCTCACAACTTCAACTACTATTTCGCATGTGCCTGTAGACTTGATTTGACAACTTTTAGCCTTAAAAATCACATAATAGCCTTGATCACACATCTGAGACACACTGAGAAGATTGTGCTTCAACCCATTAACATATATGACATTCTTCATTTTACCTCTGTTATTTGATAGACTGGCAACTCCTTTACCAACAATATTAACAGGTGCATTATTACCAAAGGTTACATTACCCTTTTCAACTAGTTTCCATGTCAATAATTTACTTCTATCTCGTGACATGTGCCTAGAATAACCACTGTCCACATAACAATTATTGCCTTCAATTTGAGCATACAAAACCATATCACATTACTTTGTATTCTCCTTTTCTCTCCAAACCTTGGGCTCTTGTTTAATTTGTTCAATAACTAGTTCAAGTCTCTTGTCCTTTGCAATCAGTGGCTCTATGCCCAAAATTTTGACATTTAAAACATTGAATTAGATTTTTTTTATTATTTTTTTTAACGCGTGGTTCATGGACACCTTCGGTCAATGGGTGGCACTACGTCCACTGGAAAAATCTGTGTTGACGTCCCTCAGCCTACTGCAAGACTTGACCCCAAGATCTTTCAGGAATTGATCCCGTGACCTCCCATCTGGCGAGGCCCCTTCTTGACCGATTGAGCTAACCCTTGGGGCTGTAAAACATTGAATCAGATTGTTCAAAGGAGGAAAAGAATTGTTGTACCAAGGTTAACTTTTAATTTGTCTAATCTATTGATTTCTTCTTGTTATAAACTCCCTGTAGGATAAATTCACTCTTCACTTTGCTACTTTATGTCCATAATTCGTGTATGTAAAATAATAACTTGGAAAAATATCAACATACCTAGAAAATTTCTTTTACTACTTTATTAGTTTGATTTCTGAGTTTTTCGATTTGCCTTTCCAACATTATTATGTGCAAAATTTCTCTAATTTTTTGTTGTTGATCATTCTTTAACTAGTTATGGAGTTGCATAGTGTCTTTGTCTTTTTCCTACTATGTAGACCCTCCTTTTGTTGTTAGTACAAAGGTTATTGATTTCTTACCCTTTGATTCTACTATTGTGTTGGATTCAAAGTCAAATCCTAGCCCACTTCGATATTTGGAGATTATCTATGCTTTTAATAGCTCATTTAAATTAGCAGTCCCATTTCTAAACTTTTGATTGAAGCTCAATTGAGCTTTTTCCTTTCCAAATTATTTTCTCAATGAAAAAATTTCACCCTCTAGCCTTTTAGAAGCTTGATTCTTCTCACTACACCACTGATTTAAAGATTCTTGAATATTCTTGCCGTATTCAATTTGTAGGAGCAATGGTTCAACAACTTCAGAGTTTTCCTTGTTTAGTGACTCCTTTTGGGATTTATTTTTTTTCTCATCCTTTCAATTTCTTCAAGTGCGCTTACTAGCTCTCCTTCTAGGTCAACTTCTGCCTCATCTTCATCAGAATTAATGGCTTCAACTTGTAGATTGTTTATAGCCATAAGCATGAATTATTTTGGAATTTCATCATCTTTGTCTTCATCTGATGATTTGTTGGTTTCACTTTCATAGGAGTTGGTTTCTTGAATATAGAGAATCCTCTTCTTAGCATTTTTTCTCTCCTTCTGTACCTTCCTAAATTTTTGTCTTGGATCATAATACTTCTTCTTCTTTTAAGGACACTTTAAAGCATAGTGACCAACTTTGCCACAATTAAAACACTTAAAAGGTAGCTTACCTTTATATTTGCTTGAGCCTCTCTTTGAGCTTCCTCACAAACTTGCCTTCTTCTTCATCTGATTCACAACATGAATCATCATGCTTTTCCTTGGGCTTCTTATTTTCTTTGAAGGCTTATTCTTTTGTTGCAGGCTTTCCATTTGAAATTCTCATTGTCATAAGCAATAAGTGTGCCAAGTAGTTGATCTAGAGTGAGAGTATTTAAATTGGTCATCTCTTCAATGGCTAAAACCTTGGGATTAAATCTCTTAGGAAGAGATCTCAAGACCTTTTTAACTACTACAAATTCTTCTAATTTCTCATCAAGGACTCTTATAGTGTTCACAACCTCATAAACTCTTAAGAAGTATTCTGTAATATCTTCATAATCATACATCTTCAAAGACTCTAATTGCATTCTTAAACCTTGAAGTTTAGCTTGCTTTACCTTGTTTTCACTTTCATAGCAGCTACTCATCTTGTCACAAATAGCTTTGGCAGATGTGAAATCTATCACTTTGACAAGTTCTGATTCACGAAGGCTAGCAAGCATGGCATTCATGGCTTTAGAATTACATGTGAACTCGATATTTTAATATCTAGTAATTATTGTTGGAAGCTTTTGATATTCTTCTTCCACAACATCCCATACATCAACTCTAAGTGATTGAATGTAGGTTTTCATCCTCACTTTCCAAAACACATAGTTTGTTCCATTGAACATAGGTGCCATATTAGTAAATCCTCCTTCCTGGTTTGCCATCTTTCTTCCAGTTGTTAAACTTATATGAAGTAAACCAAACTCTGATACCAATTGTTAGAAGCCGAGACAATACTAAGAAGGGGGGTGAATCAGTATTTTAGGAATTTTAAAAGCTTGCTTTTGCTTACAATGATATTAGGACACCAAGAAATACTTCAACAATTTATTTATATGAGCATGACAAGAAATAATATCAGTAACATAAGGAACACACAAATTCTTCAAATTTAACTTCAATTCCTTCACAAGAAAACCTACAACTTCTTGTTACAAAATTATCTAGCTACAACTCCCTGATTTATCGGCTATAAATGAAAGGATCTACAACTAGCACCTCTTGGAAGGAGCTACAACCACTATTCTACAAGCTACAACTAGCTTGACATCAATGATTCATTTTTCATGCATTTTCACACTAGAACCATGAATGCCAAATCATTTTACAAAATAAAACAATTTGTCTCTTCAAACACTCCCGAAAACACATTCAAAAATCTTTGATTATTGAGGATCTCACCATCCACACTAGCAACCTCAATTCAATGCAACCCACACATTGCTAAGACACTCATACAAAATTCCTCAATCAATTATGCTTATAAAGAAAATTAATTGAGCCCCTTTGCATTTTTAGTTTATGTGCACTTCAATCCTTGCATGAATCACTTATTTTCAGATTTTTCAAGTTTCACTAAGTCTTTTGGATGTGTTCTTCAAATTATCAGGCTATGATCTGCTATTTATAACTCAATCTGTAAGTTTGTCCATTAATTTCTGCTCAAATAATCAATTTTGGCACTTTATGAGGGTTTAACTAGACTTCTGACTGTAATTCTAAATTTGGTTCACTGTTATTTTGGCCAAACTACCAAATATGTTGCCAATGTTTACCATGCCATTGAATTTCTCCTTTAAGTCCCTAGTGCTAGCGCTTTTCCACCCTTAAGATCACGGGTTGTGACCTTGGCCTTAGTCTCCAAGCACTTAGCTTCAAACTACGTGCTCTCGGCCATTTTTTTGTAGATAGAACCTCTTCCCAGTGCTTATGCATTGGCCCCTAACACCTTTATCCCAACGTTTTTATATCGTGCCCTCAACTTTGTCATGTTGTCAATTCGACGTGCCCTGTGGGGCCACATCTCATCTTCTCCGATTGGCCATTGTTGCCTGGTTGTACATGCGTCTATGTCTCAGCCCTGTCACCCTGTTGCTTCCCTTGTGTGCCTTTAATTTACCTCTGGAGTCTACCTTTAGGGATGAGTTACCCTTGTGGGTCCTCCAATGCTCCTATGAGTCAATTAACTACCTGCCCAAGTTGAGTTGTTTTTTATAGTTGTTGTGTCAGCTCGATGTTCAATGAACCCACTGATTCTTCCTTTGTGCACTTTAATGCCTTTTGGGACTAGGCCATCGAGATGACATCATGCTGATGTCACATGGGCCATGTGGTGCCATATAAGTGGTGACACACATCACCCAGAAATAGCCCACTCAGGTACCCAAAAACATTGAATCTACATGCCACATGTCCACCATACCTGATGTCATGTTGATCTCATCTTGACCAACCGAATGTTGCCATATCAGAGAGGAGAGAGAAAAGGGTCTCGAAGCCCTAGTTTTGCATCAATTTTCCTTTATAAAAAATTCTAAGGGTCCCGACCATTTCTGCTTGATCCATGTTGCTTGACCTTGCTCCTTTGTTACCAAAACCATTGCTAGACAAAACCTCCCATTATAAAACTCATGTTGCATGGTTTGTGGTATTAAGAGGGAGGTGTCAGAATGAACCTCCATCGCTAATATGTCAATCGATGATGTGGGCCATCTGCCCATTCCGACACCCTCCTACATATTAACACCTGTCAGAATTATCTCTGATGCGTAGGTGGGATGCATGGGGCCCGATCCATCACCTGACATGCCCACGTTTTTTGCAAGGGTTTCATCATCCCGCTTGTGTCATCGTGGACCCTCTTTTGTGTAATATTTGAAAATTGTTGGCACACTCTTGTCGGGATGAGTTGTACAGTGGATTCTACCAAGGGCCAATAGAATTGCTTCCTGCCGTTGCGTTATTCGTTCCACATCTTCTCAGAGCTTTGTTTGGATGCTCCACTAAATTATTTGCCACGTTTTGCAATGTGCTAAACTTAAACTTGCTCCAAAGTTTTTCTACCAACTTTAGCTCTACAAGAGTTTGAATTTAATGTTTTTTGGTTTTGACTGGCCATATTTATTGATCTAGTGGTTATTTTCAATATTCCACATACCACTAGAAAACTCTTTTAGAGCTTTATCCATCTACTTGGGTTCCAACTACACTTGGAGCGATATTTTGCACTAGAAATGCATTCAAAGTCTTTGCACCATTTCACCATGCTCTGCTCATCTTGCAATCACCTTATTCCATCATTTTTCCATTTTGTGTCATTCTTTTCCATCAATGACAACACATTTCTAGCACAATACCTCTACCAAACCCTAATTACATAATACTCTCATATGCAAAAACACAATATTACATAAACCTTTCTAAAATAATACATCAACCAATACTTAATCATCCTTTTAAAGAAATAAAAAAATCTCAACGCAATATAGACTCCTAAGAATAACATCAACAAAATACACCTATCACAATTTAGCTAACATATGGAATATATATATCTCATGACTTCAATAATATCACTAGATAATAAACAAATTTCCAATGAAGTCTTTCTTGCAACCACAACTTGTTACCTCAGTTACCCAACTTATGTCACTCTTGCTCTATTCAAATATCTCTGCAGCAATAATTTGATAGCTTATCATGGATTTGTCAAAGCATATGCAAAGAAAACACCTATACTCTATCATCAACCTTTCAATGACAAATATATGTAAACATGAAAGTCTATCACTAAAGCTCAAGCATAGACAAAGAAATTGAGTTACACTCCTCTTGCAAACACACATTGTCAGTGGTTAACATTCAATTGCGGGATCTATTACATTAACACTTTAGTCACTATGCACAAGAAACATTCAAACTTCCATTGAGACTTCAATATGGCCTCAAATGCTTCAGATTGGATTCAATCGCTCCACTGTGTCATTCCTTGCACATACACATTGGTAACATTCCTCAATTGTATTGTTGTTGCAATATAAACTTACACAACTATGGCACTCTACCTATCACATTCACCATACATATTTCCAGCAATACACATTTGGTTTTATCTTATCTCTCTACAACATACACACACATCATGTTAGTGATCTGCTTTAGGTGCTCACAAATGCTCTTCTCTATACACTTTTCTCATGACTAACATGTTTGTTTGTCATAGATCTATGCACACTGACACACAATAGAGCACAATGTTCAACTTTCACAATAGCTCAATCGTTCCTCAAACTGAAACAATGCATATCGCATGTGCATTCACACATTGAAACCTTAGCATCAAGCCAAACTATGTCTAGAACTCGTGCTATATGCATATACTCACACATTGAGTAGCTATACATACGCATTGCTTATCCACATACTTGTCTCACAAAAATACCCGTACAACTAAATATTTGACGAGCGTTTGTGCTAGATTGATCTCTTCAAAATGCATCCCTTTGTACCTATGCTAGAACAGTGCAAACATAAACATAAAGACAAAATTCAGTTGCCAAACAATCCTCCTCAGATCATACTCAAGATATTTCAATGACACCCTCCATATTACATTCCCATCCAATATCCATGTATCAAATGCGCTCTTAGTGAGATATTTATAGTCTTAGGGATAACATTTACCATGGGCCTTTATTGTGGATAGCTTGATGGTATTTTAATGACCAAGTCAAACCATACCTTCAACCATTAATTGTATTCTCACCTTGGAGGATTCAATCAAGTGTTTTAGACATTACAGTGAGAAATTAAAGTGGCTAAAACCTGAGATAATTCACATTTGCACCTATAGGCATCATCACAGGGATGACACTATTTCCTAGGGAGGATCATCGCATGGACAAAATGAGCACCCAACAAAGATGTTGAATCATTGCACTGTACTAGTTATCTCCCTAGAAAATATATTCTAACTTGAGAAAAATCCTAGGTCCTTTGCCCAGAACTCTAACAAACTTGCTAGAACTTTGTTCCACCTTTGCATAGCTCAAAAACATACCAAGTATTGGAAATTCATTCAAACCATGGACAAACTAGGAACAAACTAGGTTGAGATCAATGCCAACCATTCAACCATCCATAATGGAAACACATTCAATGAGGTATTATAATATCCTCTGTTTCTGTTTCTCACATAATATTTTTTTCATAGGGTTTGCAATTTATTGTCTCATGACCAAATTTTTTACAAGAGAAGTAATAACCAAAGAAGAGGTTTTGATACCTAGATGATATAGGAATTCTTGTGGTAGTAGTTCCTTTGAAATCATTCTTGTTATATTTGTGATAGAAATAATATCTTTGATGCTCCATTGCTTAATCTATAGTTTTGTTTGTATTGCTTATGGGGTCTTTTGTAAAATAATGTCTCTGCAAGTTCTCATCTCCCTTTTTGGTGCTACTTATATTACAGATAGAGCTTTTGGAAAAGTCATGTCTCTGATAGTTCTCATCCTATTTTTTGGTGCTATTTACATTACTAATAGGATCATGTATTTTTTAATCCTCGCCTCCTCTAAAGATAGAATTTTTTAGCACATTAGCAAATATTTTATATTCTTCTTTGAATACTTTTTTATTCCTTTGTGCTTGATTCTTCCTTGAAGGTTTCATGATTTTATTTATAAAAAATATTTGTTTTGATTAAATCTTGCCTCTAGGAGATAAGAATTGTTGGGTGTGGAGCCTGATTAAATTCTGTATTCAAAGGTATCGCCACATTGGACCCCAGTTCAAAATGGGGCAGCAATGCCACTCGTAAAATATTCGCTACAGGGGGGGGCAGCTATGACCTTTGGGGAGCCCCCCCTGGCAGGGGGTTTCAGGGGCAGTGCCTCTGAAGCTAAAAATAGATGTAAAATTGCCTTGTAAAAGTATAATAATTTCTAGTCAATCTGGGTTGTTCATTAGGCGAAGATCTGACGGTAGAAGTTATGTTTAATTTAGGGTTTTTTCCCTAAAAGGAAACCCCTCACTATATATGAGGGAATTGTATTGCATCTATGTAGATCTGTATTATGAGTGAGAAAGAGAGAGGAGATTGAGAGTGAAGAGGGCGTTACAGTGGATCTGTTGTAGGTTGTATCTCTTCAGTTTGCTGGATAATATAAAAAGAAGGGTTGGTTGTTTCTCCGTGAACGTAGCCCAAACTGGGTGAACCACGTATATCTGTGTCTCTCTTGTTTTATGCGTTTTCTGTGTTTATATTTATGCAATCTTTTATGTGTTCCATTGCTCTGTAATAGATAATTTACTAACAACTGGTATCAGAGCCGAAGGTCTTTTTAGCTGACAAACTCGCAGGAGAGAAGGATCCTTGGTTCGAGTGGGAGCAATGGCGGAAAATGGTAAGTTTAGGATCGAGAAATTTAACGGCCAAAACTTCTCGCTGTTGAAGATGCAAATTGAAGATTATCTGTATCAGAAAGATCTGTACCTACCATTGGGTGGAAAAACAAAGATGCCAACGGGTATGACAGATGAAGAATGGAACCTTCTCGATAGAAAGGCACTCAGAACAGTACGATTGTGCCTCGTAGTTTCGGTCGCCTTCAACATTTCGAAGGAAACAATGACAGAGGGTTTGATTAAGGCATTGGCAAAATTATATGAAAAACCCTCGGCGTCAAATAAAGTATTTCTTATGAAGCTTTTATTTAATATGAAGATGTCAGAAAGTAGATCTATTGCAGACCATTTAAATGATTTTAATACTATTACAAGTCAGTTAAGTTCTGTAGGGGTAAAATTTGATGATGAAGTTAGAGCTCTGTTATTCTTGTGCTCATTGCCATAAAGCTGGAATGGTTTAGTAATGGCCATTAGTAACTTTGTTTTTGGATCTAGTACTTTAAAGTTTGATGATGTTGTCAGTGCTATCCTTAGCGAGGAAATGCAACGGAAAAGCTCCAGTGAGACAATGGGTAATGCTTTGAGTGCAGAGTCTAGGGGAAGAAAAAATGGAAAGAAGAAAGAGCTTAGGATATTGTAGTAAATCAATGAAAAGCAGATCCAAGTCCAGATCGGGGATAGTTTGCTGGAAATGTGAAAAGAAAGGACACCTAAAGAAAGACTATAGATCTCGGAAGGGAAAAGAAGGAGATGCACAACAAGAAAAAAAATCATGAAGCAAATGTGACAGGGGAGGTGTTACAAGATTCTTTGATTCTTTCTTTCGAAAATATTACTGATTCCTGGGTGGTAGACTCAGGGGCCTCATTCCAGCCACACCTAATAAAAAATACTTTCATGACCATGTTCAAGGAGATTTTGGACAAGTCCATTTGGGTGATGATAAACCCTGTAAAATTGTTGGAATGGGTAAGGTTCTTGTAAAATAATAGAATGGAAACCAATGGATACTAAAGGAGGTAAGGCATGTTCCAGATCTGAAAAAAAATCTGATTTCAACAGGGCAGTTAGGTGGTGAAGGTTGTGTGACAACTTTCACAGATAAAGCTTGGAAGGTCACCAAAGGAGCCCTGGTAATAGCAAAAGGCAAAAAGGTTGGTACATTGTATTTATGCAATGGAATTTCTAATTCTGTTAATGCTTTAACTTCCAAAGGAGCAGATGTCGCATTATGACATCATAGGCTTAGACACATGAGTGAGAAGGGGATGAAGATCCTTCACTCAAGGAATTTGTTGCTAGGTTTGAAGAATAGTGATTTGGACTTCTGTGAGAATTTCATTTATGGAAAACAGAAGAGAGTCAGATTTCTCAGAGTTGGGAAAGAAAAGAAGAGCAAAAAATTAGAGCTTGTGCATACAGATGTATGGGGACCTGCTCAGGTATCATCTCTCGGTGGCTCTCGTTATTAAGTTACTTTTATTGATAATGAAACTAGAAAAAGTTGGATTTATTGTATTAAAAATAAATTTGATGTATTTGATACTTTCAAGAAATGGAAAGCTTTGGTTGAGATTGAGACAGGAAAGAAATTGAAGTGTCTCAGATCAGACAATGGAGGTGAATATTGTAGCGACGAGTTTGATAGGTATTGTTCAAAGCATGGAATTTGCAGAGAGAAAACAGTTCCAAGAACACCACAAGAAAATGGTGTGTCAGAAAGGATGAACAAAACAATCATGGAGCATGCAAGGTGCATGAGATTGCATGCAGGATTGCCTTTACAATTTTGGGCAGATGTCGTAGATACTACTGTTTATCTAATAAACAAAGGGCCTTCAAGTTCCTTGGATGGTGGTGTTCCAGAGGAAGCACGGACAGGTAAAATGGTAAACTACTCTTTTTTAAAGCCTTTTGGTTGTGAGGCCTTTGTCCATATTAATAAAGAAAATAGAACAAAGCTTGAGGCTTAATCAAAGAAATGTACCTTTATTGGATATGGTGTTAATGATTTTGGTTATCGCTTATATGATTATGAAAATCACAAAATCATTAGGAGCAGAGATGTAATATTCAATGAAAAGGTCTTGTATAAGAATCAGTTGCAGGAAAAGAAACAGGAAAAAGAAAACAAGGATACACAGTTCTTGATGAGATCACTAAAAAAGTAAAGGTTTCTAATAATAATAATAATCAACAACCACAACAACAACAACCACCACAACAGCAACAGGCACCCCAAACACTGAAAGTGGTATTAGAAGATCTACCATGATAAGTAGACACCCTGAACGATACTCTTCTTCATTATATTATTTATTGTTGACTGATTCTGGTGAACCCAAATGTTATGAAGAAGCAATGCAGGTTGAAAGTAGGAAGAAGTGGGAGCTAGCCATGGAAAAAGAGATGGACTCCTTAATGCATAACCAGACTTGGGACTTAGTCAAGTTGCCTGCAGGTAAAACTACATTGCAGAATAAATGGGTTTACAAGTTGAAGGAAGAAGATGGAGGAAAACAAAGGTACAAAGCTAGACTTGTAGTGAAGGGGATTACACAGAAGAAAGACATTGATTTTGATGAAATATTTTCTCCTGTTGTTAAAATGACTTCAATCAGAACTATTCTAAGTCTAGTAGCAGCTGAAGATTTTCATCTTGAGAAGTTAGATGTAAAGACAACCTTTCTCCATGGGGATTTGGAGGAAGAGATATATATGTAGTAGCCACAAGGATATGAAGTGAAAGGGAAGGAGAAACTTGTGTGCAGGTTGAAGAAGAGCTTGTATGGCTTAAAACACGCTCCAAGGCAGTGGTATCTAAAATTTGACTAGTTTATGTCTGAACAAGGTTATACTAGATGTCACTCTGATCATTGTGTTTATCTGAAAAAACAAAATGATGGCAGCTATATTATATTGTTATTGTACGTAGATGACATGCTTGTTGCAGGGTTTAACATGCAAGAAATAAATGTGCTCAAAAGAAAATTGGCAAATTCATTTGCAATGAAGGATTTGGGCACTGCAAAACAAATCCTTGGTATGAGAATAACCAGAGACAAGAAAAATTACAAACTAACATTGTCTCAGAATGAGTACATACAAAAGGTGTTGAAAAGATTTAATATGCACAATGTAAAACTGGTTAGTACACCTTTTGCTAGCCATTTTAAACTTAGTAAGGAAATGTGTTCAAAGACCCAAGAAGACATGGATTATATGTCTAAAGTTCCATATGCATCAGTAGTTGGAAGCTTAATGTATGCAATGGTCTGCACAAGGCCTGATATTGCACATGCAGTGGGAGTTGTAAGCAGGTACATGAACAATCTAGGAAAGGAACATTGGATGGCAGTGAAATGGATTCTCAGATATTTGAAAGGTATAACAAATCAAGCATTATGCTTTGGTGGTTCAAACATTTCTCTACATGGATATGTTGATGTAGATATGGCAGGTGATAGAGATAATAGGAGGATCACTACAAGATATGTATTTACTGTAGGTGGAACAACTGTCAATTG